>VUYV01000089.1:317871-375298 GCA_008711295.1 Anarhynchus alexandrinus
ACACGGAAAAACTTCTTTACAGTTAGGGTGACGGAGCACTGGAACAGGCTGCCCAGGGAGGTGGTGGAGTCCCCTTCTCTGGAGATTTTCAAGACCCGCCTGGATGCAGTCCTGAGTAATGTGCTCTAGGCAATCCTGCTTTAGCAGGGGAGTTAGACTAGATGATCTCTAGAGGTCCCTTCCAACTCTGAAAATTCTGTGAAATTCTGTGATTCTGGAACATGCTTCCCAGGGAAGTTGTGGATGCCCCATCCCTGGAAGTGTTCAAGGCCAGGTAGGACGGGGCTTTGAGCAACCTGGTCTAGTGGGAGGTGTCCTTGCCCATGGAAGGGGGGTTGGAACTAGATGATCTTCAAGGTCCCTTCCAACCCAAACCATTCTGTGATTCCATGGTTCTCAAGAGTTGCTAAGCGACTATCTCAGTACATTTATAGTAGCTGCATGTTTAGTAAGAGACTTCAGGCTTCTTTATTTGTTTGACCTATAAATCACACAGTGCTGAAAAAAGTTAATTTTTCTATTTGTACACTGACTTCTTTAAGGACATCTATACATCACTCTGCATGGTTTGTAAGACTACATCAGCAATGCATATGGTCTGCGACATATGTTTAAAAATTAGTCACTAGGATTCCTTGATAGGAGCGCAGGTTAAGTACCTGAAGGATAGTTGTCACTGCCAGAAGCCATTTTGTTTGTTTTTCCTGTGAATTTTTTTGTTTGCTGAATCTACAGCAGTGTGGCACTCAATACACTGTGCTTGGTGTGAGTCTTGCAGGTCTAGTGAACATTAGGAATACTTAAATTTATTTGTCTGCTTCTCTTTGGTGATGAGTACATTAAGGCCTGCACCCTTGGGCAGCAGAGCCTGGTTGAGATTGTTGGAGTGCAGGTTACACGTGCACCACTCGGTGCTCAGGTCATGGCTAATCCACAAAGACACATGATGGCGTCGTCATTGCTTCTGGCATGGTGCTCTCCCCTGTCTCTAACTGCATCCAGTCAGAAATGGAAGAAAACTGAGTCATACTTTCCTTTCACAAGAAGACAGGGAAATACAGTGTGCTTTAAAACACGGCAAAGTTTCACTAAAACGGTCCTCAGTAGAAACCTAAGGTAAATAAGCAAATTTTATTTCCAAATATTACCCATTAGGACATGACTAATTTTAAGCTTTGCCTGGAAGTCAAACATAGTAATTTTTATAAATACACTGTCTGTACTTGTCCACACTGCTGTCATACCTGTCAAAGTATGTTACCTATTTTCCTAATCCAGGCATGGCTGGAATGTGTTAGAATATTAAGGGTAGTCCAGGTGAATATGCCAGGTTTTGATGTGTTTGGAGGGCAAATGCTGCCTGAGAGACAGCAGCCGATCAAAGGAAAAGAGAAGAGAGCACAGTTGTGAGCCCGGGACCCTCGCAAGAGCCGGCATCACGACCAAACCCCAGCGTGCTCTCAGTCGTGTTCCTCATCCTACAACCCTTGAGGTGGCCATTTCTGATCCCAGATGCAATCCTCAGGGCCTGTAAGATATTAGGCACTTGTGCTGGGCCTTCTAGTTGCTTGACCTTGCTGTGTGATTTATGCCCTAACAAACTAATTTATGTTTTCAGCCAGTGTGAACCCACCGTAGGCTTTTTATTTGCCTTAATCATACATTGTAATGACAGCATAGAGAGCCAAACTTCAGTCCACATCTGTGCCAAAATCTGTAAAGTTCCCAAGTAGTTAGACTGGGGAAGTCTTACTGGGCAACTTTTTATTTTTTATTTTTTTTTAAACACAATGAGATTGCTTTATGGGCTGGGGAAATGGCAAGCACATGTGATTGCTCTTTTTTCTTTCTTTCACACTTGGCCCCTATTTTGCACCGTATGCTGATTAGAGTATAATGTGGCTGTTGTTTAAGTGAAGTGGCTACAAAATTAATGCAAATGTAACACACTTCACACAGTTCCCACCTGTATCTCTCAGCACATATCTCATCTTCATTCTTATAGGACTTAAAAACTGGTTGGATTTGTGGGGTGTTTTGGTTTAGTTTGATTTGGAGGGTTTTTGGGGGGGGTTGGGAAGTGTTGTGGTTTTTTTCTTTTTTCTTTTTTTTTTTTTTCTTTTCTTGTTGTTGTTTTCTTACATGCCAAAGCACTGCTGAGCTGGTTCCTTGATGATGAGGGTTTTCCAGAGCAGAGAGGGAAAGGGGTCTCTGTGCTACTCAGGGCCTAGAAGAGAATTGTCTCCCGTTTAGTCTGACATGAAGGCATAAATGAAACCGGGAAAAATATCCTTCACCTTGTGGATGAATATCCTTCATCCTTTTGGCTTCCGCCCGTTTTACTCAATTGCTGATTTCTCTCCGTCTTCCAGAAGATTCTTGTTTCTGGAGGACGCAGGGACTTCCCGAGGAGCTGGCCACTAGAGGATGCTCCTGGTCCAGCGTTGGAGAGCATCGTGCCCAGGGCCGGGCATCCTCCTCCCCGACACAAACCTCCGAAGAGGAGATCGCCTATCAGGCATTACCCGCATAGCCTGGCATATATAAAATACAACTTTGCGCTGGGGAGAGCCGGGATATTTTCCACGGTCTAAATGGAAAAGAAATTCCAACCAATTCGCAGACAAAACTGCAAAATGCTAATGACAATAAGAGAAACATGTTGTAGGGATTTGAATGTGTTTCTTCTGGCAAAGTCCTTGGGCTTATTTAGGTGATACTTTTAATAGCATATTTGCAATGTGCTCCACAGTATCAGAGTCCTGCTGTGGATGGTCACACCTTGGTTATTCAGATGTTCAGCTAGCTTTCACTTTTCTTCAAATCTTTTTAAGTGATCCAAATTACAGTGCTTAAATGAAACTTCAGTTTTATTCTTCAATAAATATAATGGAAAAGACATTTTTGATTAAATAAAGGACTACTTAGCATGTACATTTTTTCACGAAAGGCACACACATGAAATTAGTTCCATATTTTAAATAAAAAAAACCCACACGCACCCGCAAAGACCTCAAAACCAACAATGCCTTAAGTAAAAAGCAAAGCATAAAGTTTAAAAAGTTATATATGGCAATATCCTTCTTCCAGTCCTCTACTGCCCTTCCAAAATTCTGTTGTAGCATAAGCAAGTTCTCTGACACATAAAGCACAGGATCTCACATGGCAATAGCATGGAAAAAAAATGAAGAAAGAGTATTTTTAAGGTAGCAAAGTGGAGTACTCAAAAGTTATAAAATGGCAGATTTGAGGTCATTCAAGATAGCTCGTTTGTTCCTGTGCGTTAGAACACAGTCTTTAATTATATAATCACATACTGCCTCTTTCTCTCTCCCCATGTCCTCACCTCCTGTGGGATTTCTGCCTCACCCAGACTACAAGTTAGACCTGCCCAGAGATACATAGGCTTGTGCAGCGGAAGAGACTGTTCATTTCTTGCAGGTGGATGGCATGTAATAGATAAATCAAAGACTACAGGAAAGGAAATACATAGGTGAGAAGTTAGATAAGACTCTGAAAAATAGGACTGTAGTCTTGTCTCTGCCACTGATGTTTAGTTAAGTCAGTAAATTTTTCATATCGTGTGTGTATTCCCCAGCTTCTGTGTGCTGACTGTGAGATCCTACACTCTGATTAATCAGAAGTGTTGAACACCCACATCTACTCCTGAAGTCACTGGAGAGTTGTGTTTTGAGTCTACAGAATAATGAATAGTGCTATCTTCTATTCCAGCTCATGTGCCAGATGTCTCAGATTTTGTGTACCTGTATCTCTCTGACTGTAATCTCAGTGCACATCTTTTGTCATCGGTAGAAGACAGATGCAGACTTTTTCAAGGCTGCAGCAAAAATAATACGTCTGAATCACTTGTATCCTCTAATGATGAGCACCAAACAAATGCCTGGACAAAGTACATAAATTTGTCTTCAGAGCAGGTTTTGAATTGCATATAGGAAATAAAGCCCACTACAAAGGATTACAATATGAGCAATGGAACAAAAGAAAATACCATAGAGCAAGCTGCTCTTAAAATGAGCATTGCCTATCTTGTGTGTTAAATAAAGCAACATTAGTGGTATGCGTTAAAAGACTGTATCATAAACTATTTATTAATCAAGCCTAGATAACCATTTAGGCTGAGTTTAGATTGCACATTAATTCTGCAATTTCCTAACACATATCTACTCGATTCTGTAACCTGACTGATATTACTTAAGGGGTGTGTGTGTGTAGATTAGATAAGAAGGAAAAAATCCCATTACCCTCAGTGATAGCAGACTGGCACTTTTTAGTGAGAAAGGTTGTACAGCTCCAGGTGAGATTCTAAAATATGGTTTAATTATGATTTTTTGCTCTTTTATTTAGTTCCTTAAGTAAGGAGCCACAAGGAGCAAGGAACTTAGTGGTTTGAGAGCAAAAACTCGTGTAGGAATGGGTCTGTTTTCTCTGGTTGGAGGTTCATATGTCTTCTACAGTCACTATGCCTAACATCATCTCTCCTTTCCTATGAAGAAGAATGGAGTTCCTGTGTTTCTGTCCCTTATTTCTGCATTTCACTGCATGTAAACAAAACAGTTTTATGGCATATGCTGAGTGAGTTGGCTTCCTAATGCTCAGGAAGTGTCAGACTTATCATACATGCTCTGCAAAGCCAGACGGTGTGATGACCTGCGTCTTTCCAGAAGCATTAGACTCAACAGCAAGTACACAGTGATGCTCTGTGGATAGCTACTCCACCTTTGCCCTTTTGCCTTTCTACGCAACTTGTGTTGTGTGCTGAATTCTGTGAGCTTGCAGTTAAGCAAATCGCTCTCTAAACCATTGAAAAGAGACACCGGAAGATTTGCAGATGGTGCTGTGTGGGTGTGATAAGCCAAGAAACCTCCTTTAGATCAGCCAGCGAACCTGCCTTCTTGCCTCTGCAACTTGTTTTCCTGCTTGTAAGATGTTTAAACACCCAAATCCAGCAAAGTAACCCAGAAAAAAAGGCTGAAGATGTAATTCATAAAACAGAATAAATCACCCCATTTGTATGTGTTAGGAAGAAAAAGAGGTCTATTTTTGACTTTGTAATTTGGCTTGGAATATACTTGCAGGATACAGAATACAAGCTGTGATTTTTATCTGTAGCATCCCTTTTTTTCATTATTCAACTGTGTTTTGTTTTCTCCCCAGTTGTAACAGGAGCGTGAAAAAAAGGGAACCTCAGAAATACTAATTTTAAAATGTGTTCTGGAGTCTGCGTTACAGCTGCTGTCTTTTGCTATGAAATTAAACTGGCATATACCTTCAATCTAAATATAGATAGATAAATAAAAATGTTCAGAGACAAAATGACCAAGAAGCTTAATTTATATTCTCAAGTGATTTAGGAACCATACTCTAATTCACTGCTCAAATTGTGTTTACAAAGATGTTTATGTCCTAATTCACTCCCACATGTCAGTAAACCTTCCCAAGAGTGGTAAAAGAATGGTGGCAGCTGTGGAGGTTATTAAAGTATTGTCGTTATTTAAGGTATTTTTTCAACAAATGATAGATTAATTTCTCGAACTTCATCTTGGAATTAGAAAAAATGCTGGAGGCTTTCAAAATTTCATATCATAGAGGAAAAAAAAAAGGAGGTTGCAGAGCAGAATAGATTTCTTAAATCAGGTTAGAAAATTTCCATCAGTACCTAACACTTTGAAAGCTACTAAGGTCAAAGTTACTTTTATTACTTTTGTGTTTTTCTGCAATGATAGCATTTTGTTACACTATTGAATGAGTTACAGTGTGTTTTCCTGGTCTCTTATGTTTGGTTTGATTTCAGTGTCTTGGCTTGAGGACGAATATCTCTTCAATAATGTCTTTTTTAATATGTCCATATTTATGAGTAAAGGTATTTGAACAACCTTGACTCTAATCAAGTGAAACTTTTTGTGAAAGAATATATAAAACTAGAATTTGGTCCTGTTTCTGGTCTGGGAGGTTGTGCTGTGAGACTTAGTGAGGCAGTGAGGGATCATGGAGCCCTGCTTGCACCCTGGAGGAATGGCGGCACATTTCCATGCCGTGTCCTCCACTGGTGCTGCTGGCAGGGAAACCCACGCTGCTGTGGGCACCAAATTCCTACAGCCACATCAGGCCCTGCATGCCGTGCCCTGACAACAGTGTTCCTGATCCAAGGTGTTCTTGGTCTTTTCTTCCTGAAATCCCCTGTTTTCCTGTGGGGTCAAACACAGGTAGTCACCACCATCTTATGCCTCCCAGTCCGTAGGGCAGTCAGGTGTTAGTGCTGGTGCTTTACAAACGAGTTGTTTGGGGACCTCGGTCAAGGTGATTTCGAAAAGATGGAAGGATGGCTCCATCCTGTTGGTGGATGGGCAGTGCGGAAAGGCAGTCAGCCCCTCTGGCCAGCAGATCGAAATATGATGGACTGACAAGTTGCTCATCCGTGCAGCAGCAGTGGCTGATCTGGCAGAGGTGAATGGCTGCTGTTGCGGGTGGAGGCCTGGCTGGGGGACCGGGAGCATCAGCTCGTTTTGGTGATGTCTGTTGATAGGCAGTGGTGACAGTGGGAACACTGTTTCCCCATTTTTTTCTTGGTTAATTCCAGTGAAAACTCGTTGGTCAGATTAGTCCTGTTGGTAATTTATGATGTGACGTGCAACCAAATATGCACTTCAGCCATTTTTCATGCATTTTGCTAACGATGGGTCACACAGTTTCACTGGAAGGTTTCAAAGATTAAAGCCATCAGAAAAGGCAGCCCTGGTGACTGATATTCTCTGACCCCATGACCTACCAAAGGCCATAGTGCCACACTAAATAAAGCTGTCTCAAGCTCATCACTTCTGTTGGGCTTTAATACAGATTTTAAAAAGATGATCACTTTCAGGATTTATCTGCCATGTCCATAAACAGGCAGTTTTAATTAACATTTATTCTTTGTGTTAAAAATGTCATTCCTCTAATAGGAATTTGTCCAACTTCTTATAACAAATTATTTTCTATAAGTAGTCTCTTCCCACCTACATACCAGAAGGTACTCATTGACTTGATTTAATTTATTTTTTAATAGATACAGCTCTGGATGATACACAGTATGTGATATGGTAGCAAGAGGCCCCTCTTTGTTATGATGTTGTGAAGTCCTCCTTGTAAAGTACAAATATCTAAGAACATAGGTGGGCCTCTCCCGTCCATGCAAGTAAAGACCAGTCCTGAAGTCTGCAATTCAGCATTACAATTCCTGTGTCTTCTTTCTGTATAACAGGCATTAGAACAGCTCTCCTCAGCTCAGCCTTCAGGAAAGATGAATAATAGAGAGAATCCTTTTGATTTTCATTCTTTGTTGTCTGATTCCTTACTATAGGCATTTGAACCTGAGGAAAGTAGATGTAAAATGCTGGGATAGCAGCATGAGTCATGAGCAAAGTGGTTACGTTAGGTGCCACAAAGTGCAGACTCAGCTCCACTTGTGAAGTCCAGGACTCCCACAAATCGTGTCATGCTGAAATGGACAGGATTACAGCAAAGGTAATGCTGCAATTTTCATGTGTCCCCTTGAGTTGTCTAACCTCGTCCCAGTACAAGCAGGAAGCAGCTCCCATTTTCACTTGGCCGTGGGGTGCTCTGTGTGTCAGGAGCAAGAGGAACACAAAGGTCCCTAGGTGCTTTCTTACGTCCTTCTGCAAATGGCCCACACTACAGAAAACTTGTTTTTTACTAGCTTAGCCAATTTAACTCTTCAATATAAAGCTTTACTGTACAGCTGTTCTCCAGTAGGAGATCCACTATATTATGACTCTTCATGCAGCATACCACATATATTCAGCCGTAAGGATTGCACTTCTTGTCATGCTAGTGTTTTAATTTACTGTGTTTCTTGCTGCTAGCACCTTTGAAACTCAGTGAAGCCCTGTGGGGGTGTCTCAGTCTCCTGTTTCCTATCTCCTTTGAGCTATTGCATTACAATCATCTGTCAAAGATGAGCGGGAGTCAAGGAAATGGAGCACTTCAAGTGGCTGACACTGCTGAGCAGATATCCTTCTGTATTTGCTGAGTGTTTACATACCTCCAGAGTACAGATGTGTCTGAGCTGGATTAGATACACAGAATGTTTGTAGCACCTTCACCTTATAATAACAGCAGCCCTGATTGCATGTGAAAATTACAAAATTTTAGCAACTTCTATGACCTATAAATACTGTTCCTTTGCCATGGATGCAGTCATGATGTCGCCTTACGCCAGACATAATTGCATGTACACTGCGGTTGTACTCATTAAATGTTGCGGTTGAAAAAAATTATTGCATCTCTTGCAAATTGGCTAAGGCAGTGAAGTTGTTGAAAGAAATCAGTCTGAGATGGAGGAACTTTGTCCATGATGCATGATACGATGTTTTTCGCCTTCCTCCTAAAGTCACCAGACTGCAGATGCTGTCTGCATCCCATTTCCATTCCACAGCAGCGTTAGGAATGAGAATGTAGGGAAAAGAAACCAGCAGAAAGTAGTTGTCCCAGTGTTAGTGACTGGCACTGGAATAAACTATGTAGGATCTATAATTAGTGTTTGGCAGAAGTTTGGCTAGTAAAACTGACCATTGCAGTTTAAAGAATATATACATTGTTGTACTACAGAATGCACTTTCTGGTACTAACAACAGTGAACATCTAACTACTGCAGGTATCCTATGGCCTAAATTAATATGTACTTTTCAAATAACGCTCTCTCACTCCTTTTTCTTACAGTTTTGTAGAAGTGGGTTTGTTGCAATAGTGTAGATGGCTTTATACTTATGTATTTTTTCTTATTCTAAACCAAAATACAAATTTCCTATTCGTGTCTTAAAAATTTTGGAGTGGCTAAATCTTTGTTGACTCCCTGGTTCTCAAACAAGTATTTTATTGGAATCCCCAATTAAGCCAATTTCTTCCATGACTCATTTAACTTAGCAACCGAAATGTAAGCTACGGCCTCTGGCCCTAATGGAATCCTTTAAATGCAGTCTACATAGCAAAAGGTTAAGGGGGCAAGGCGCAGTTTAATTTCCCAATAACACTTTATGGGAATCTTTGTAAATGTACTTGCTTCTGGAGTTTTCTAACGCCCCTGTTTCTGAAACTGTAGTCAATTTACAGCCAAGGAGTTGCTATATTAAAATTACATACATGAGAGAGGTTGGAGGGCAGTGGGGTACAGGACCTTCCTGCTAAATTGCTAATCCAAATTGGGCCTTAGTCAATCTCTTACAAAGTTGTCAACATCCAATGACCTATATGAAATGAGTTGGTAGCTTCAGTCCGGTTCCTAGAGAGGTGTGCACATCAGAAGAGCAATCAGCTGGCACTAATTGGCACCCTGGCTTGCAGCCGCAGCAGAGAGCCAAAGGTCTTCAGAGCAACGGAGACTGAAGTGCTCTCTCAACCTTAAAGATGGTCCCTTTGGGTCGGAGTTTAGGGCACATTTGTAATGTCATATCTGGAATTTTGCTGGGCATCTTGCAATGCTAGACTGGAGCTGTGGCTGGGGAACTGCACTCCGCAGGGCTTTTGTAGGGCATTTTGAATGCCACAGGGCATTTCAAACTCTGAAATCACCTCAGCTTTCCTTCAGACATAAACACGAAGAGAACATTCACTAAGCAATAACCTGGTATTCTGAGGTGTCAGATGGCAAATAATCGCTCCAGTTGAGGCATTGCACTGGAAAAGGGAAAGAGAGGGAGCGTGTATTCCTTAAAGACAAAACTTTCTCATGTCCATGCTCAGTGTGCATAAATACCTTTGCTCTGCCAATTTTTCCACCTGTTGGGCTCAGAAAGGGTATAAATTAGCGCTGCTTAAATATTAAAAATATATTGTTTTGTGAGAAGGTTTGTGAAGTTCTGTTCATTATAAAAGCAGAGTAACACATGGTTTTCCTACACTGGGAATTGTTCCCAGACCATAATAATTTCAGAAAGTTTATTATGGGTTATTATCTTCCCAAAAGCCTTGCATTTAAGAAGTTTATTTCTTGTTTTGTTGTTCTGTTTGCAAAGTTTCAGTCATTCAGGCAGGGTGGAAATAATGTCATGAACTTGAAGCCATGAGCCCATTCAGCATGAATAGGGTCAGCGAAGTAGCACTAAATTAAGAAATGAGCAACGTACCTACCTAGTATTTTCAGCCAGGCAGTGAAAGGTGATAAAATATATTGTCCAAATTAGAAGTTGAGCAAATTTTGTTTACCTCCATTTACTCTTGAACATACAACTGAATAAGGAGCAGCAATGACAAATGTTTGGTTGTCTCTGGTTGTCTGCTAAGCAGAAAAAATAGGTTCATTTGATGGAGGTTAGGCTGTTTCACAAAACGTTTGGTGTCTTCAGAGAGCAGACTGTGTCCACCTGTGTATTCATCTTACTGATAAAGATGAAATGAAGGTCCTGCATAGAGCATGCATACCTCCAGAAATCAGAGCATACTTTTTTTTTCCTCCATAGCTTTGCATTACTGGAGTTACCAATGTCCCACTGCAATTTTCCCCCCTCTAAATCAGATACAGGAGAAACCAGGATCACAGCCATAACTGAAACCATGGCATTATGAAAGTGTCACCCTCTTCCAGTCATACAGCAGCCCCCTTTCACTGCCTCCGTGCTCCCTCACCATATGATGTCTTGCATATTTATCTAACAGACTAAAATTGGAACGGCACAGAAAGGAAGGCAGTATTTACATCCCTGAGCATGGGATCATCAGCTGCAGTGAAAAATTGGGGAGTTTGGAGATAGTCTCTGCTCTCAGCAGCACTATGACCCGCTGCAAAAAAATGACCCTGAGTAACGCTGCATGCTTGCGTTTTAATGGTTTGCACTGAAACACAGTGGTGCCCTAAATGTATAAAGTGTTACCATTTGCGAATTCCCACCTATCATTCGCGTTTCCGGAAATAGTATCCCTCGCTGCAGTCTGGACGTTGCCCCAGGTGGTGTCTGACTCTTAACCCAAATCAAACAGTAATTGTTCAGACACTGTCTGGCTCTCAGGCAGCGGACAGGGAAAGCACAACAGCCTTCTAGTTACCTCTTGGTAAACCCAGGCAAGGATTTCCCTCAGGAAATTTTCAGCCTGTTTTCCTCGTGGGCCTTTAGGGTAAGGTTTTCGGGTCGTGGTCCCCGTTGCCCTCCCACTTGCGGTAGGGTCCAGCGCACTTGATGAGCAGATTGCACGCTGCGATGTAAGAGTGGTACTGCAAAGGGGAGAAGCACGGGCTTCCCTTTTTCCTTTTGCTGGTAGTACCTTGGTAACGTAACTTAACTTAGGAGTGGCCACACTACAACTCTGGAGCTGTGAATGGTTTGCCAGCAGTTGAGGTGTGGTTACCAATTTAGCTCTTAAGACCACTGGCAGGATTACTGCAGGGTAACTCGTATCCCTGGCTGCTGGAACAGAAAAACCCCAGCAGGTCCCTCTGAGGCTGCCGTCAGAATGGCTGCAGGTCCCAGCCCTGCACTCCCCTCGGCTCACTCTGCAGCAGCATTCCTGAGTGTTGTGATCGTTCCCCGCTCACCAGTTGCCCCCAGAGCTCCTCACCCTGTCTGTTCCTCAAGGCACGGGACATGGATTCAGCCTGGCTTGCAGAATCAGGAGTTATCCTCCAAAAGTATTGAAGCAAAACTGTTAGACACTGATAATTCCTTGAGAACTGCTGGTTTAACCCTGCTAACTCTGTGCTTAGGACCGCAGCTCCTGGTACTGCAAAAGGTGACAGCCTCCATGCTTTTAAAATCAGAGAGGTTCTAGCATGGATACAAAGAACAGGCTGAAAAGATGACTCAGTGCTTGAAGGTGTATGCAGACAGCAACAAGCGCTCTAGGCAACATGGGCTGCCCTGCTTGACTTAACCAAAATGCATTATTGCCTTCCAAGGGCAGGATGTGGTATGGGGTTTATGCCTGAGACCCCCATTTGCTTGATCCTGACTTGAACCCATTTATTGAAAGGTTCATCAGGCACTGGAACGCATTACCCAGGGCAGTGGTGGAGACCCCATCCCTGGAGGTATTTGGGGGTCATGTAGATGTGGTGCTCAGGGATGTGGTTTACTAATGGGCTTGTCAGTGTTAGGTTAATGATTGGACTAGGTGATCTTATAGGTCTTTTCCAATCTAGGAGGTTCTGTGATTTGTGATTTGGCCTTTTAGCCCAGACTTGCACTGTCGTCATCTTT
Organism: Anarhynchus alexandrinus; assembly: GCA_008711295.1. NCBI lineage: Eukaryota > Metazoa > Chordata > Aves > Charadriiformes > Charadriidae > Anarhynchus > Anarhynchus alexandrinus. The sequence continues at coordinate 330,075 of VUYV01000089.1, forward strand.
GGATCCAATAAAAATAGCAACATATATATTGTGGACCTGAGCAACACCCAGTGTCTTCTGTGACAGGGGCGGAGAAGTAACTGCTCTGTAAAAAATAAATAAATGGTTCAGTGTTAAAAGAACAATAATGTTTTTACATTAAATGAAAAATAGTTACAGTTATAACTAGTAATTTGATTAAGTTAAGAAAAGAAATTATATGTTCATTTTTGAGAAATATTTTTGGTATTAAGAACTGTTACAGTGAGAACTCTGGTGACGGTGTACTGTCTGGAAGCTACGAGAGAGATCTCTAATACCTGCGATTATGAATCATTACTCTCTTCTGTAACAGTTTACAGTCTTATTTTTGAATGCAAGATAGATCAGCTGTTCTAGTTCACTTGCCTGGGTGACTAAACTAAGCAATATAGCTTTGCACTTTCAGATTTCTTTAAGAATCCCATACCTTCTCTGGAAACTTGTGTTAATCCTAGGGAGGACCAAAAGAATCTACTAACATATGCACACTGCCAAAATAAATTATGGCTGGATTCCTGAGATAATCTTTGCCTTTGATCTTGTGTATCAGAAAATTTATTTGGTAAAGTAGTGATGAAAAGATTTCTGACCATTCTGAAGTATCAGCTGCAAATAGCCTAGACTTTTTGATTTTCAAGATAAATCAGGAAACGTGGGGGTTTTTCGTCCCTTTCCAATCCTTGGTAATCTCCATAGAAAGCTTTATAATAAAGCAATTCAGGGAGTAGCAATAGCCATTCTTTTTCTGGCGCTTATGACCTTGTATGCGAAATTGCATGACATGTTGTGTCAGTGTGTGGAAATCTGACTGTATTGTTACCTCTGAAAGTAATGGCAGAAAGAGATGGCGACTTTTGTCTTACAGGTTTTCCTCACTGGCTGTGGTTTTTCCTTCTTTCCTTGATCTACATAAAAGTTCACAATTCACGGCGTTTCTGTGCTCACAGAAAATAACTTAAAAGCATAGTAATGACACATGGTCATGTCTTTGTTGCAGTGGATCATGTCTTTCTTGCAGTGGATCTCCAGCATGGAACTTGGTCAATTTTTTTTCTATATTCTGCACAAAAGAACCCTTGAATAGCACTGGTTTGTGCTCTGGTTATTACTGATCTTGCTTTGATGGTTCCCCCACTTGCCTTTTTGTTGTATGGAACCTTCCTTTTCTTGCATTGCCCATTCACTTCATGTTTTCAAATGTTTTTAAGGTTTCATATTTTACCTGATTTATCTTGGATTTTTCAGTACTGTAGAACATGCCCTTCTATTTTTAACACACAGGGATGTTTTGGTGTAACTCTGCAGAAATCACTGAAACTTGATCTTTCAGTCTGTCTTAGATCCTTTCTGAGGAGGGGTTGTTTTTAGATTTTTTTTGGTTGTTGCAGGGTTTTTTTAGGTAAAATACAGCCTACTTTTTCCAAAAGCACAAAAGTGTTTTTTCTTTAGCACTTTCTTGTTTCAGGACTTTCTGATGTTTACAGCCACATGTGAGAACAAAACTTAAAGGCTTTTACTACTTACTGCGTAAAACCTATATGATAATGAAGTCCATGCTTGAAACAGCTTATACTCTAGATGGAGATTTTACAGATCAGAAACTGGGGTACATAAAGATTAAGTTGTTTCATTGAAGATTAAGGAGATATAGGGTGGAGCTCTGCTCAGATCTTGGGCATGTTTCAAGACTTTTCTCCTTTCTTACAAGTGTAGATCATCATGACATCATCTACTAGGTTAGGAAACACATTTGTAGAAGGAAAAGACCAAGTTCTCATTATCTTGGGGAGATAGAGAGAAATCATTGTGACAGTTGTCACTGCTATATTATACCTTTTGTTGGTGTGTTGTGTCTCTGTTCTGTTTTGTCAATGGTATCCAGGAGTGCGGCATAGGCCTGAACTAAACCCACCAAACAGTCCCATCCCATTCTCCAGAGGTGGAAGAGTGACTGCAGACAGAATGGCGAGATGGGGAAGGTCACCTTGCCTGCCCACATGCCATCCAGCCAGACCCTGTACCTTATCTTTGCACTGTGGTGGGTGTGGAGGCCATTTCCAGTATGTCGGACTACTGCTGGGTGGAGGCAGGGATGCCTTAGGAAGGCAGAAGGGTGTTAGCAGTTTCCATGCATACCACAAGGCACAGCAAAAGAGAAGGCAAGAACTTCCAGCTGTGGTCTCTAACCTTGCTAAGGCCTTGAGGGGAGAAGGAGAAAAGGGCATGCCTGCTACATATCTGTAGGCAGCAACGGGTTGAGTCATTTGTGCAGTTGTTGCAGTTTGTGATGATATCTCCAAGCTGGAAAACTGATTTCCTTGTCGTTGACTGTGCTCACCTTCAGATTGCAAATCTGAGTTGATGGAGTCCCAAACTGCTGATCATTGCCAAGCTGTATGGAGAAGGTATACTTTTGCGTGCACTTGAACACAACAATAATGAAAATCTTATAAAAAATTAATAGCAATTAAAATAATATTAACCAACCAGTAATCTATTTGTAAAAAATGAGTTGTTATTATTATTTCTTCTGTACTAGTGTACTTGATAGATATCAGGTGGATAAAATATATCTGCTTGTGGTGTCTTTGTCCCCTTTCTAGTTTTTTCGTTTAGCTCATGATTTTATTTAATGGAAGAGTCACTTCTCACATATCGGCTTGACAATTTACAAGCATTTGTTTGTGCTGAATTAAGCACATTTCTAAACTTTGTATGTTGCTGCTGACAGTTTGGGGATTGATTTTTATCCCCAGAGAGATGCCTTTTTGTCTTTAAGGCAAATTGAAGTTGACTGCTGGAGCATTCCCTGGTAAGAGAGAGAATCTACTTTGGGGATATTTTTCTACTGAGAATTCATTTTTAACTGAGAAGCTTCAGAAAGGTCATGTCTTTCATGACATGAAAAAAAGTTCACAGATAAAGAAGTAGCATTAACTTTAGATAAAATAAATAGGAGCAAATATTACCAAGCTTTTTCCCCCTGTAGTTGTCTGTCAGGGAAGTGTGCCTAGATATGCAGTAGGTAACAGTTTTCCAGACTTTTATTCTGAAAGCACGTGTTAAATGCTGGTGTGGGCGATGGCAGAAAAAGATTTTACACATCCCTGTTTTTTCATGTGTGTTATGAGTTTAAATTTTAAAACTACTGTAGCATTTTTTAGGACGTTCAGATTCTTTCAAGAACAGATTCACTGCTTGTCCACATTGGTAACATGGGGCAGGGTTTGCAGACATGAATGGATTAATGTGATGAGCTGTGTGTGAGGATGTAGCATCTCCACCAAACAGGGGCTTTAAGAAGTCTTCATTCATATCAAGTGGAGCTAGATACTCTTTTTTACAATAGGTTCTGTGGCTGGACGTGCAGGGCTAGAGTTACTTTTTAAACTTTCTCCAACCTATATCCACTCACCCCTGGCTCCCTTCCCTCCAGTCGGCCTGACACAGTTTTTGGATACAAATATTATATGGTTGCTATATTGACAGGGATGCTGGGATTCATTTATCTATCTCTCCCTTCAAGGTCTCTTTGGCACTAGGTTTGTTTTATAGGAGTATTTTTTACAAATACCAATACTGCTAAAATAAAATAGTGTCTATGTATATATCTGACTGCTAAAATAAAATAGTGTCTATGTATATATCTGGTCTGGTTTATGTGGTCAAAATGAATGTTACCTCACACCTGAACAACAAAGATGGATCCAACCATCCTGGCCAACGGGCAAGTTGAGTGAGGTTTTTTGTGGTGGCACCTGGCAGTTTACCGGTGAGGTGATAGACAGACCTCATTAAATTCTCATTTAATGCTTGTCTCTGGAATGACTGCATTCTCTTTAACCTCTGTCTTTGTATTCACTTATACTTCTAAGACCCAAGTGACTTTAAAAAAAGAAATAAATAACAACCTTAGTCCTTCAATGAGGTACCAGATGGCAAAACTCAAACCCACTTGTTTTCATTTCCTGGAAATCACACTAGCTGAAGCAAGTTTTTCAGCACAATGCACCTACACAAGTTGTAAGAACCAATTCTTCAGGAAAGTCTTATCATGATGGTTATAAAATCTTCTTCAAAGGAGCTGCAGGTCTCTGCAGTCTTCCTTTAAACCTTTGGGAACTTCTCATTGTATTTTTCCCACATTTGAGTCGTAAAAATGTGAGTTATCTCAGTATGTTTCTGGACACCTGGCTATCAACAGCCAGAATTTTCATTTGCCCCTGTTTGTTTTCCTTTCTCGGATTCCTCCTGAAATATTTGTGACAGTTCTATCTTAGCAGCTACTGGACTAAGACATTCGCAAAATCCAAGAAACAAAACTTACAATATTCATCATACTAAAAAGAAAAAAAAAAAGCACCCTCAAACTTGTTCAAGTGTCTTGTATATGCAAAAGATAACACTTGGCTGGTGTTTGGGATGGAGTAGGTCAGGCATGAGAGGGAGCAACGTTGCTCAGTTGCAGCTGGTGAGCAACATCCCAGAGCTACCACACTACCAGATCCAGTGGGTAGCCCAAACAGCAAAGAACTCACATTTTTTGCCATGTTCTCAATTCCACCCTTTTGTTAATTAATTTTTAAAGTTTTTACTCAACTTCACCTTGGAGCTTGGATCTTTTCTTGAAATGAAGTTATCTTTAAATTAGATCGTAGCATTTATTAATAGTATGAAAGTCCAGGTAATCATATTGTCTCACTTTCTGCTCCTACTTTTTGTTGCAGATAGGCCAGTTAGATGTTGATTTTTGTGAACTGTACCTTTTCTACCTTAATCAAGCTTGTTTCTGTTTTGTCCTTTTGCCTTAAGACTTCTGGTGTTTAGAATCAACTTTGTTCTCAGCCCTTTTCCATTTTGTGTACGATTATGCACCTAATTAGAGGTAATTGTTTCCTTGTTCCTACAGCATCAGCCAAGCAAGCGGATTTCAGCTACATCTGCCTATATGGGGTTCCTCCATCCTAGGAAAAGTGTAGCAGACTTTGGTAATTTAGTATTTCTCTGTAGCTCTTTCATTGTTCTGTAGCTGTAACAAATGTGCCTTAGATGTGTTTCGCCTACTTCACTAAGCTATGGAAATCCTGGAAACCTGTGTATTCTGAGCGGTCAAGGAATGGTAGCATGAATGTTATAACGCTGTCACAAAGGTTGTCAATCAGGATTTTTAATTTTTGTTTTAGCAAGGCTTTACCATTTATTAGCTTTGTATCAGGTTCTCTCTTGGTTTTTATTTGTAGTTAAGAATAAATGCATAATTTTATTGATTTTACTGCAACTTTTTCAAACTTTAGAGTTCCAGGAATGAATTCTTATATATTATCTGGGACTCAGACAAGATATTCAACTGGTTGGATTCATGACAGAATGCAAATTTCCATTAATTAAGTTTGTAATTGTGGAGCAGGAAGGAGAACAATTTATAGACGCAGGAGCAGGAGGAGAAGTTCAGTGTAGCAGTGCATGGCGAATGAGATGCACAGCTTCCATTATCAATAGGAGCTGCATGTCTAATCCACCAGACTCAGTACTGAAGAAAATGTACCCTGGGATGTCAGGTGTTAAGAGGAAGAATGGGCCTCTCACGTTCTTTGCACTTACAAGCCGGCTGTAACCTTTTGACTCTCTCTCTCTTTCTCTTCTTGAGTTTTGTTTCCTGAAAGGAAAAGGGGGTGGGGGAAGGCAGGGGAAGAAGGCTTAAAGAGTGGAAGATCTGTTTCAAAGTAGTGTAGTGTATTTGCTAGCTTTTCCTTTTTTTTTTTTTTCCTGGAATTAGTTTTGTTTTGATTTCTTAAAGAAGTGGTTGCTTTTAATGTAGAGTTTTTAGAGCATGATTTGAGATATGATTATCTTACTGAGTATCACTATCAACACTATAATCTTTGCACATTCTACCACAAGTATTTTGCTTTTTTATCTTTCTAACTAAAATGGATATAATTTCATTTAAAAGCATAACAGAGGAGGAGAGCTAGTTCTATGAATTAACGTTACAGGTATTGCTTTATATGTTGACCAGCACTATGCAGAAGAACAACCCCCCAAGTAACAAGAAATCTCTTTTATTCTCAAAGGATCCCCTAATGTAGCATGATCATATGTTGATTGTATTGAACTTGGGTGTATTCCAGGCCTGAAGATCTGCATATGCAAAGAAAAAGTTTGTATAATACTTGCATATTTCATCTCTTTGCTGCCTCTGAGTTAGTAAGTGTGAAAATGTCTTGGTGCAAGGAGGATGTGTGCACCCTAGGTGAGCATTTACTTGTTAGTATGGATGAACAGGTGACAGATATAAGGAAAAAAAAAAGGTGGGTAATTAAAGTAGGTCTCTCCAAAATTTGTGACTTTTGAGGAAAAAGAGCAGAATGTGGAAAAATATGTGAAAACTTACATTATCCTTCCTTGAAATACAGTCTCTTCTGGGCTGATCCTTGTTAGAAAGTAAAAATGGAAGTACTACGGTGGTGTTTACTTTCATTAATTAAAAAGAGTCTCGGTCATAGGAGAGTGCCCTGAGAATGCCAAATGAGTTTTACATATTTCTGGCTACCATCTTTGGTTTGAGGAGCATGTCCTCCTCCTAGCTTTGCATCTTTCTTCATTAGAGATTATTCTGAAATGGCTCATGTTGCCTTTGCTTGGCTGAAATGTGGCAGCGATGGAGTGGAGCCAATGGAGGGGTAATTTTACAGCCAGCAATCAGGAAAAGGAAGAGCCCTTAGCCAGGGGACTCAACAGTGCCAGGAGGAGCCATTATTCTATTATTATTTCCAGTGTGGAAGCATTGTTTCAAGTTACATTAAAAACATCCTTTAAATTTCTTTGTTATTTGTGTCATAAATTTCCAACCTTTCCAAAAGAAGGGTGTGTGATTCTATAATGTATATCGGAATGGAGTGCTTGGGGTGTATATTGCTTTAGAAATTGTAGGTTAAATGGAAACCTGAAATTAATGGTAATTCCTCTGATTTAGCCCAGAAGTTCCCAGAGACTGGCCAAACATGGAGTGAGTTCTCCATTTCTTAACGCTTGCTGGGAACAACACTCTAGACAGCCTATCTCCAGACAGGCACTATCTTCCCATTTTTTTCTACTATTAGGGACTCCAACCCCTTGTGATTTAAGGGCCCAACCCTGTAAGCTTTCCAGGAACGTTACATTTAGATGGCTAAAGGAGAGAGAATGAAGTGTATGTCGTTATTCATGTGCATGGATTTGCATTTATCTCCTGGAGATTGTGTGTATGTTGAAGCCCATAATGGATTTGAATGATATTTCAGGAGATTTGATGCAGACAGTTTTGTTGTTTCCAGTTACTCAGAAGTCCTGTGGCAGTAAATATTTTATATTCTATACTGCTTTAATTCCACAATGCAGAGCATGTGTTGTGAACCAGTATTGAAGGGATCCATATATTGGATATTATCATAACTTTGTTTTATTGATAGACTTTGGGGAGGAGAAGGTCTTACGCCTGTAAGGCAAGTGATATTTGGCAAAAATCCAAAGGATAAAACAATGTCTCCCAAATCATTCAGGCAGTCTGAGACATGAACGGGAACAGAACCCAAATATCCTAAATCCCAGTCCAGCATCTTAATCCCGAGCCCGTTTTTTTTCATTCAAAATTAAAGTTTCCATGATTATTATTTCTACTGCCAGGACTTTCCAAGGATTTAAATGTGACCTAATTTATTAAATGCTGTCTTATGTGCAAGACAGAAGCAAAATCCTTACCCCAGGGCACTAACTCAGTGGCCCTGATCCTGCAATCTGATCTCTGGAATGAATGTCTGAACTAACACAAGCCATGCTGCCTGTTCGGAGAGTTTGACTGGGATTTTAATGGCGGAGACACATAGATTGCAGGTTGTCTACAACATCCTCACTGAATTTCAATACATTACCGCTACTTTCCTGTATAATTACATGTTTCCCTGAGTCCTCTATGAGCTTTTGTGTAGCTGTTGCTCAGTTACCTTAAGTAGAGAGTGAAGTTTGGGCTGAACTGTTTTTTTCAACTATGTGTAAGCCTTGATCTGTGGCACTACTTAAAGATGCTTTGCGATGCACCTTGAGATTAAAGTGCATCGCCCCTGCAGTGCATTGATCTTGTCTGGCCCAGAAAGGGGTTGTCATAGATCTGCTTTTGAAATCAGGACTCCCTCATGGGTTTTTCCAAGGCATCATCTCCATGTCATTGGGTTGGCAGGATATGAAGCTGAGGGTCTTTTTGAAGTTTTCCTTCACACCAAGGGGTGTATACTTGTCGTGTGGGAATCATGGTAAGTTACACCCTCTTCTCCCCGTGTGTTCAATGCAGGATAACTTACTGCAGTATTTAAATATTCCAGACATTTTTAAAAAGTAAGTTGTTTGATTTTTTAATGTTGGAGTATTAAAAAGAAGAATGGAATCCAAATGCTCAGAACTCGTTTCTTGCAGAGGACTGAAATACGTGGGCTGAACTTCATGAATTAATTAAACAGTCCTATAAACATCTATTCCTTTGCAGCTACAGACAATAGTCTTATTTTAGGAAACGTGATCATGTGCTTCATCAAATATCACTCATGCCGGTATTATTTAGTTTTTGCATAATTGTAAAGCAAATATTGCTTTAAAGTCTGCTTGTGTATCTCACATTTCAACCTCTTTTTTTTTAAGTACAAAAAAGTTAGTTTCCTGCATCAAAAGATTTGTTATTGGAAAAGCAAAGTAACGTTTCTTTACTCCAAACTCTTCTTGCTGCAAAACTGTGGTACACGGAAAATATTTTCCAGCTTTCAGAGTTTATTTGATTTTGAACACTTTTGGTTATGTAAGTTTTAATAAGTGGCTTTGGTGTACCCCTAAAGGCACACCCCACACACTTATGTTGTGTGACCTAGGGTCACAAGTAATGGCTGCAAGCTAATTGATTGAGAAAGGCTTGTCTGACTGGGCCCCTTTGAGTCCTCCCTTTACATTCCTAAATTTCTGTAAAGGAGGCACTGGCAGCTTCGCCTGGCGAGAGGAGGGGTTGGGGGAAAGGGAGGAAGTTTCTCAGTTTCTGATTATGCGCAGAGTTTCCTTGTACTGAGCTTATGTTCTCCACCCACTACTTAGTAAGAACTCCTTAACAACTTAAAGCTTTATCCCTGTGAGTACCCGAAAAGTGATCTGAGTATTTATTGAGCAGGGAGAACAAACTGCTTGCTCCAGGCAGGGAGAAAGCTTATGGAAATGATATTAGACCTTCAGCAAAGTGCACAGCTGCATCATACAGAAGCTGAGACTCAAACTGACAGGCAAATAAGCCAGATCACGGAAGGGGCCTCTGTGTGGCAGCTCTGAGCTACCCAGTGTTGGACAACTAGGCAAAAAGTGCAGTGGAACAGGGCAGAAAATAACACACTAACTTCAGGCAACTGTTGCTTTTTCATGGTGAGTCCAGATTTGAAATCTTGTTTGAAATGAAGCTGTTTCTGTTGTTTCTAAAAACCCTTCCGTTTTACCACAGCAATCCTTTTGCGAAGCTCATTGTGTTACAGATTATTTGTCCGGATGTGCACTTCAGTTCTGAACGATACAGAAATGTACAGGGATAGTCCTTTCCTTGCTGCTTGCTCTCTCTTTTGCTTTTGCTTGCTTCAGGAGACAGGTCCCATTTCTAACAGCACGCTGCATGGCTTCCGATTTGGAAAGAAATACTTTCGCAGCTAGCGCTCGGTGTGCGGCTGCATGGAGGTGAATGAGTGAACATAATTTCTATGCGCAGTTTTCTGCAGTTTGAGCTTTGGGGCACCTCTCCGTTGCTCCTTATTTCGCTGCCTTATCTTGAGAATGTATGGCACGGTCACTATGAAAAGAGCTTTGTGTTTGAATTCCTGGTGAGTCGAAGGGTCAGGGCCTATGAGTTATCTGCCTGCCAGCAAGACTCATTGCTGTGTCCCTTTATTTTTCAGGCTGAAATAGAAAAAACATGTGTCCTCATCCCCTTTTTATAAACGTATTTTGAATTCAGGTTTTACATGCTGTTTGTGTGTGCTTTGTTCTTTTGACGAACTCGGGTTTTGGGGGGAAGCCAGTTTTATTCCATCCATATTTATTTTATTTATTCAAGCTTTCCTGCAGCTTTTTTGCATTCCTTTGTTGTGATGCACATAAATTTTTCTTGAAACAACATTCAGTGATTCTGATTTCTGCTAAGAGAAAAAGGATTTGTACTTGGATACATATTTCCAAAAATACCAGGGAGCTATCTAAATTTTAGGTAAGTCGCAAATTTATACAGAAGATAAGGTTTTTGTAACTTTTGTCTCGCTTAAGGAAGGAAACACAACACTTCTGGATAAGTTCTTGAACTAGTCATCTAGTGTAATGGTAATAAATATGATCTGAGCTGTAATGTTATTTCAGTTACTTAGTTTGAAAAAGCTTCTTGATTAGCACAGCAACAGAATTAAACATTGCATGTTGACAGTAACATTAGAAAGATGTTTGCAAGAACTGCTGAGTGGATGAAATTTAGAGCAATAAATCATCAAGGCATGTCAAAGTTACTCTGTATGTGATGTTTTAAGATGTCTGTGATTTAGAGGAGAAATTAGTCTGTTTTTCCTCCAGCAGAAGTGTGATTCTGTACAAAATGATCTTTGTTGTATCTTTCTTTAAATAAATAGTTTTCTTTACAAAAAATTAATAACCAAAGTCAGAATGTGCAAGAAAAGTCTCAGCATTGTGTAGTGGTTATTTCAAGTTAAAGGGAAAGTGCTCATTTGATATAGAATAATTCTAATATGCAATGTAAGAAGTTGGTCAGATGAACTCCATGCAGAGGGTATGTTACTACTTGTTTCTTGACCTGTCTTTCCAAGTTTGTACGCTCATCTGAAACTTACTAACAATTAGCAGGATGCCTGTTTTAAAAAATAAGATGATGCTTCAGATCTGAGTTAATCTGACATTGCAGTCCCTTTCAAGTGCAGAAGTTCATGTTGTTCACCTATTGTGTCCATTCTTATTTGCCAGTTGGAGATCTTGAGTTTGCCCATCAATTTTGAAAATAGTTTTAAAAAGAAAGGGGGTGGGGGGAGATTGTTTCAAAGAAATGCTAACAAATGTGGATTTGAAGGTGATGCTGCAATGTAAGATGATCTAAATTGGACTTCATACTTCTTGTTTGCTTATTGTGAATTTAATTCCTATCTATTTTGATTAGGCTAAACCTTAGACTTTCTACAAGAAATTTTTGTCTGTGTCCTTAGTGTGGTTAAAGGTGTGCTTTTCTTTTAAGAGTTTCAGGGTTCACTTTGAGGAAAAGAAATATGTCCTCTTATGTAACAGAAATGTATGGTTTTCTTCTTGGCTATGCTGTGATGGAGGAATACCTGCTGAAGTGCTCTTTACACCCTTCAAAACTGAAATAAAAAGAAACTTTGAGGAGGTGGTCTCCTCCCAGCTTTGGTGGCCTGGACCACTGGGGTGCTGGCCACCTCCTGGTGGTCACAAGGCACTTGGGGAGCAGGGGATGGTTGGTGCTTACATGCAGCCACCTCCTCCATAGGCACACAAGCAGAGGACCAACCCTTTCTGTGCTGTAGGGTTTCCATTGGCAAAATAAGGCACCAATGGTGTTGTGACATCAGATTACAGGATTACGAAACATTTCTTCATGCTCTGATGACCAGCCTGATGAAGGGGAAAGGACTTAATGAGGAGGAGAAGAATTTACTTAGGATTTTGTGCTGATAGCTGTCATTAAAAGGAGAATATCTGCTCCCAGTAGCTGTGTTCTGTGATTAATGGAAATCCCTACGATAATCATGCGAATGATGATTAAATGTGGTTCTTACTGACCGTCTGAGGACTGACACAATATAATGGGACTGGCAGGAAGTTTAAACATCTATAGTATATCTCCAAATACTACTATTTTCTCTTAGAGAAAGTCAAAGAATCATGAGCTCAGACTAAAATAATAATACTGGCTTTTTACATTCTCTCTGATACCAGTTAGAGAACAAACGTAGTTTTGAAAAGGTTAAAACACAGTTGCTTTGTAGCTTTCATTTCTTTGAAAGGTTTGTATTTAACATCTTCAATGTTTAGTCAAGGAGGAACTAGATTTGTTTTGCAAATTACATAGAAAAGTGATTTTGGAGGTTCACTTTTAAGGTTTGTTCTGTTGTTCTATGTGGAAGAAGAAAAAACTTTGTTTACTAGATATGCTCATTTTATTGACATCTGTACATTACAGAAACAGTTCTCCATGGTACCTATGGACATCATCACTGTCACATGAGAAAGGATGGAAATTCAAGACTAACAGTTGATTTTTCTGTCAAAGAGAGAAACTAGTTTGTACTGTCATAACAAGGTGATGTCTATACCGAGATGAAGGAAAATTCACAGGAACAGAATTGTAGCACTCATGGTGTCAGCAAATCACAATGTTGGTAAGACAAAAAGAAAAAAAAACCCACCTATGTTATATCCTCGCAATTTTGAAACACTTTATTTTTTAAAGAATTTTAAAAAAGAAAAGCAAAGAAAAAATTGTTTCATCTTTTCAGCTACAGCTCATGATCACATTTTAAAGTTCTTTTTTGACTATAATTGCTTGGGCCTTAAACTTTTTGGATCGCCAAGCTTTATAGATCTGTTAAAAAAAAAAAAGGCAAACCAAAACAAACACAAAAAAAACCTAAAACTCAACAACAACAACAACAAAAAGTGAAAATTGCCAGCACTGGAGTTTTGGTGTTCAGTAAATAGTTGAGGGAGCAAGAAACAGAAGATGTACACATGCTTGTCCATGAAACACAAAGAAAGAGAGCAGAGACCTGATCTTTGGAATACCCAAGTTGACTTCCAGTTAATTTTTACTCTCCTGCAACGTATTCAGACCATCAGCACAAGACTGTACCAAAAGGTGATGATGAAGGCGAAAGAAGAACAGATAAAAGGAGAAACATTTGTCTTGTCAAGTGATTTAAGTGATTCTAATATGTAGGTAAAAGCAAATGGACACAGAGAACAAGCAGAAGTAATCAGATGTGAGAATAGGAGCAGCGATAAGGGAGGCAGGACCTTAAGAAGCATAACGGAGGAGATCTAGAAGTAGGAGAAACATGGCATGAGAGAGGAAACCCACCCTATCTAAAATGGTCCGTCAGTCACTGGTATGAACCTGTGCCTCGTCAACTGACAGGCAGTCATCTGGTTCCAGTGAAGCAAGAGGCAAAATACTGAGGAAAAGAGTAGGAAAAACAAAGACAAATGTGCTGTCTTTCTCCTGGTTTGTTCAGAAGCATTTCCACTGCTGGCATTCAGTTTCATACCCGAAGTAATAAGATCACCCAAGAAAAAGGTTGGTCCTTCCAAAATTGTGGTCACAATATTTCAGAGAGGGGTGATGTGGGTGGGAGGGAACCTCTCCTTTCCACCTAACATCCTCTTATATCTACTTTGCTCTGTCTAGCAGTGAAGGTAGAGGCGAGGATGGATGGTTACATCTGTTGTGATAGGTTGTTTTTGAGCAAAGGTTAAGTTTCTTTTTTCAACTCCAACAGGATTCCACTAACTTTTTAAAAATTCTTGGAAAACCCTTTGGAAGATCTTTTGGCAATTCTGATTCTTGGGTCTGGGGAAGACGCAAGCCATTCGCAGCATGAAACATGAGACAACAGAAAACAGGAAATCAGTGGAGTGAAGGACAAGAGAAATGGCAATGGATTTTTCTCTACCTCTCTTCTGACCAGAGCATCCCCTTCTATATTTTTTTCATCACCCAGGGGTTTATCCAGGATTCTGTCAAAGATCCTACTGATTTTGGTAGGGATTGGGTGAGGCCTTAAATTCAAATCACTCATCCATCAGTTCAAAACAGTATCCACAATGATTTGTGATGTATATATGTATGTGGCACCCATAATAGTTCAAGATTTCTTAGTATCCTGCTGGAAATGCCACCCATACTACACGACCAACGTAGTGCTACCTCCAATTACTGAAATACTTACCTCTCCTTTAGAGAAATGTCCAGTGATTTAAACAATAACTAGGTGAGTTTTCCAATTCCAACCTTTAAAGCCCAAAGATGATATTTTAGTGTTAATTATGTAATCACAGTTTATTTAGCAATATGATATATGTAGGTAAGAAATACAGTTTCAAGTACTGCAAAAAGCACCTTCTTCTCCTTCTTTTACGCCCTTTTGAGTGAAGGTATTCCATTTATATCACCAACTCTCCACATCTCCTCTTAAGCCAAAAAATGTCCTCTGGACCATAAATGTCCTGTGGAAGATGCGCGCACCCTTTAATGGGTGCTGTTTTGAACAGTGCACACTTCATGGTGTTAAATGATAAAGCAAAATATAAATTAAAGAGAAGGCCCTACCCTGAAGTACACATCCCATCACTGTTGGTAATTTTCATTATGTCTGAAAAGCAGCACCAGTTAAAGACACCCTTCCAAGAGAAGTCCTTTGTGGGAAAGCAGGTTGAAGGTACCCCAGTGGTTTTTCACTGCCTCTTCTCCCACTTCTCTACTCCCCCTGCAATAGTATGCATCCTTGGAAGGCTACTCAGAGAAATGGATCCGAATTGACCCTGGTTAAAAATAATGCTGAAAAAGAAGATTGTTTTTAACCTGGATTGATCTGGTTCACCACATACCCCACTGGCATTTTCACTAGAACCAGCGCTGTGCAAGCAAAAGAGTAAAGCTGCAGGGAGGGACACACATTGATTTCCTTCACTGCCAACCAAAAAAGTCTAGGTTATTATGGGCAGGCTAGTGGAAGTGCCTTCGAATAGCTATGTTTCCTAAGGCAGCTTGACTTTGCTGTGCCTACAGAGTGAGGATCGGTATCCTCTGAAAATATCGGCTCTGGTTTTGGTGTACATTTTATAAGTTACTCATGATTATGACCTGGTTGTCACCGAGCATCTGTTATCTCAGCCTGGGTATAATAAATTCCTGAAATAAAAAAAATCTGTGCCCTTAGTAGGGGAGAGTAAGTTATAAAGAGTAAATGAGGAAAATGCAGGAGAAAGTGATCAGCAAGGAACTTGATTCATAAAGCATACCAAATGCGACACAGCAGCGTGACAAGATCAGCCTGTGTTGAAAATACCTTAGTATTTATCATGTGGAAATCAGACTGCACCCTGTATTGGCCCCATAAAACTTCTTTCATTCTCTGGCTGGAAATCCACAAGGAAGGTTTTTCCAGTGTAGGCCCAGCTACCCTTCCACTGAAATCAATGAGAGTTACGTTAGTATAAAGCAAAAACTGTACAAATTGATAGTGCTAAAGAAAAAGTAGGATTCTTCAAATTCTTTCCTTTGTATTTTTTTTCCCTCTTCATTTACAATCTACTGCTAGCCTTTAGGAAAAAAAAAAAATAAATTTGCAGTATCTTTTAACAATCATTTTTTAAGTTATATTGAACTGTTTACTTTCTATCACTTTGCCATTTTTTTAACTGTACATTTTGGCCTGAAATTTTCCATTGTGTAGTTCCAAACCACAGGTGATTCTTTTTTTTATTTTGTCTTTTTTTTTGTTTTTGTTAAAGGAAATATGTTAAAATTATTTTAAGCAGCAGAAGTGGGAATAAATTATACTTTTCCTGTTAAAAGCAAAGTAAACAAAACAAACTCAACAAAAGTCTTTGAACAACAATTTTTGAAACAATGTGATCAACAGGTGGTTTGTGGACTATTTTTAAAGGGTTTGAGGTAAAAAAAGATCTAAATTGTTATATACTGGAGATGTCAAATTATAGCTATTTATTACATGTCTTTTGGCAGTAACTGTTAGGGTATGCACGGATATTCTTTTATTTGCTGTGAGGATCCTATGACAAATTGGGCATTGCATATGTATAGCACTGAGTGTCTTGGCCTTAGAAAACACGATGCTGGAAGACCTTTCCGTGAGCACATATCCAAGGTTAACTTAGGTGGGTGCTGAGAAGTAAAAACACGGGAAGCAAGATTGCCATCTTGGGGCATCTCACATGGAGAAGGAATCAACCCTCCCTCCATCTTCCAGGTTCTTCAAGTATTATTAACATTCAGTTTTGATGTAGATTATTCATTTTAATGTTGTTGTTGGATCTGTTTCCCAGAATTTTTTTGTTTTCATTACTGAACCAGAAGTTAAGAACTGCAATCAATTTTTACTGGAGTTTTTATCACAAAAAAGATGGAATGACACTGTGAAGCATTCTGAGTGAACAGGGCTTGTTCAAGTTTCATATGGATGTTGCTATGTATATTTTTATGGCTAATAGTACTATATTTGGTAGGGGGAGAGGGGGGAGATGAGATGAGCAAAAGCGATACATGACNCGTATATTTTTATGACTAATAGTACAAGGAGATGCTTTTTTTTTTTTTTCATGAAGCCTTCCTAGACTATAATTTGAGCAGCAGTGGGCTGCGTTAATTCAAAACCTACAGATGTGTTGGGTTTTTTTCCCCTTTTTATCTCGTGCCCCATAAACATCATTGCAATAGCTCACCAACTTCTGCATCTCTCCTGACATTACCACCAGGCAATGGACAACAGTGCTGTGACTAGTTGGTAGACACAACTCAGCTAATTGGCTCTCTGGCTGCTCTCTGGCAGGACAGGCAGTGGCAACCTCCCCCATCTTACCTCAAAGCTGGCACTATTTTAAGTGTCTTTCTTTTATTCAGCCACTTATATTCAAAAATCTGTTATTTTTTAAATAGCACCATGCCATATACTACTAGATTATGGAGTGTGTACGCATTTTATTTTTGGCATATCAACGGGTCATGGCAATTATAGCTTTTGAATTATTTTTTAAATATAAATATAGAAAATTCCATAGAAAACCACAAAACCAATATTTAATTATTCTGGTTAATATTTAAGTATCAGGGAACAGCGTCATTGCAACACACAGAATCTTGTATTTATTCCATCTGTTACATGTTTTACTTTATAATATTAAGACTCCAGTCGTATTACGTATTTTTTTAATGGTGTACTTAATTTCGTGTATTGAATCCACAACAATTTTGCCTAAAATTTGGCCAAAACTCCCCACTCCACTATATTTGGTAGGGGGAGAGGGGAGAGATGAGATGAGCAAAAGCGATACATGACAGACTATAGGGAAATACATATGGTTTTAGGAGAAAGGGAATTTAACTACACTTACCTTATGTTATATTTAGTAATTATCTATTAAATCAAATGATGCTATTACTGTGAACATAATTTCTTTGTGCCTCAATCTTCTCAGTGATAAGTTGAAATTAGTAAAATGTTTTATACGTGGTCTGATATTGTGAGTGCAAAGAACCCTTCAGTCATTGCAGATGGACTCCAAAAGGGAAAATGTGACAGCAGTTTTTTTTTTTACCTGGCCAAAACTGAAACATCAAAAACTTTAGATGTCAATTTGACTCTTTTACCTGAATAGAGCAACATATGGTATCTCTGTATTGTTGCACATCAGCCTCATTTTCAAGTGGTGGAATTTGTTCTTAGGACAGTCCGGTTATGAATTGATGGAAAGAACTTCAAACTTCAGACATCGGCTTGGCTGAACACCTTGATTTCAGTTTAAATATTTGAAAAGGTAACCATTTCATGGGGATTTAGAAACACAGATGTAGTAAACAGTGGTGTTGACATTGTATCCATCTCTGTCATTCTGGGTTTACTTTGAGTTTACTACAGCATTGAGAAGTTCTAAAAGTTTCAGTCTATGTCTGGATTTAGAAATGTCAAGGTGTCATCTAACTTCTTTGTACCTTTAGGCAAATCACTTAAAACATGTAATTTCTTACTGCTAGATTATTTTTAGTATCTCTATTTATTTTATAAATTAACATGTTCCTTTATAGCTCCAAGTACATTAATTTGATAATATCTATATAGAGGTAGTTGGGGATTTTTTGTTTTTAACTTTGCAGGTCTAATTTTCTGTGTTCTGCAGTTATTTACACCTGGTTGGATGTGTTTGTAGGTGTTCATTGGTACATCTAAAGTCTGGAAGTGAGAGTCCTGTATTTTAAAGTGCTAAGTATGGTGCACATCACACTTAAAGTAAGATGCTAGATTCCTGCCATATTGAAAGCAGGGTCACTCATCGCAGTTCCTGAAAATGGATTTAAGAGCCTGATGTTAGAATCTGTTAAGAAAACCCAAACGACCCAAACCATGGCCTGAGATTCCACAGAGCTGGGGAAATGTCACATTATCAACAGTATTATTCTTAAATATTTGTTATTACTCTCACTTTCTTAGAAAGTGAGACTTTACTACGGCTTTTATGTTCCCCTTTTTTCTTTCCTTCCTCCATGGGTTTTGAACCCTTTTGTCTCTCTCAGTTAAATCTGGAAGGTGAAATTCTCAATGAATATCATGTTTTATGAGAATCTGCGACTGTATGGAGGAAAGAAACCCAGATCGGTGCCAATTTTGAGGAAAAGGCAGGCAGAACATAGCTGTTATACATTCTGTTTGGCAGCAGCTCAGTGGCCAAACAAAATGTGCGCAGTCCCAGACTAGTCACAGCACAGTTTCTCCTGCCAGGTGATAGTGTAATAGGCAATGTGGAGAGATCTGGCCGTTCCCAGTGAGAAGAAAGAATGTGGAGTTACAGAGCAAAGAGCACAAATCTGTAGCAAAGCAGGTTTCATTCAATCTGGTGCTTACAGGACACCTTGGGTTTGCTATTGCAAAAGAATAAAGGACCAAATGCCAGAAGATCTTAAAAGGATGTAAATTGCTTGCTATAGGCAAACAAGAACATCTTGTTTGCTGTTTTTTTTCTATTTACTGAGCATTTTATCCTGTATGGAAAAAATCACATACTATTTCAGTCATCACAAGCTGCACTAAACACATGAGATTCATGCTAATCTTTCATATGAGATGCTCAACTGCAGTTAAGTTCTGTATAAATAATGAGATAGGAATGCTGAGACACTGAATATGGTAATAAAAGTTAAGTTAGAGGAAACCTACTTTTTCCAACTGGAAATTTAGACAGAACTTGTTTTTCTTCTTGGCTCTGTTGAAGTCAACATGGACATGTTTAGATGGGGGTAAAAGCTTGATTTTAAAGCAGTTCAATGTTTTTTGTTTGTTTACATTTAAAATGCCTATGTATCCCAGCTTACCTTAGACAAATTGCCTGCTTCTCTAGACTTGCAATTACCTTGCTAAAGGTGAGAATGACAATATTGAAAATATTAATGCTTGCCTATTCTTTTTATTTAAATAATAATTATAAAGAGCATTTTAATTCTCAGCCAAACAAGCTTCATCAATGGAAATGAATCATCATTGCCTTTTATGATTTTATTGATTATATGGATCCAGTTTTCTAAAATGTTGGAGCTAGTGTCTAAGGTAATTTTCCTTCTCCTAAAGTCATTCAAGATAAGGGAAAACGCCAACTGATTGTCCTTAGTATGTTTTTGTTGTATAAACTGAATGAGTGCCAGATGATCATCAGCAATCATTAGTTTATTTCTTAGAGGAAAATAGGAACCTGTGACATTTGTGTATCGGTTGTCTTTTATGGACTATTTTAGAAAGGTGTGACTTCTAAATATTCTCCTGGGTATTTTTCAAGATAGGAATGTTACCACTAGCAACAGGAAATCTTAACGATTCAGGTCACTGCAAACAGAAGTCCATTCAGCAACAAGTTTTGGATGGAATCTGTAGCTGAATTTAAAAAGTTGTTAGCAATTAGGATGTACTCTGTACTTTGAAATGCTGAATAACAGAGGGAACACTATATACATGCTCTTTAAAGAAAAAAACCCCACAAAATGTTAAAATCCTGCATTTCAGCAGTAGTGCAGGTTTGTGTATGTTTAATACAGTAAGAAGTTTATTCCAGACCCCATTTTGCCCCAGTAGCCCACTCCTTCTTGTTCATTTTAAGTGATCCTGCATGCAGTTACGATACTGAAGGTTGTCTAAGGACTCCATTTTTAAGGAATCATACTTCTAATTTTGTGTTGTGGCAGGGTAATAAACATGAAAGTTCATGGTTCTGTGTGATAGTTTTGATTCTGTCAAGGAACAAGTTTTGCAGAAACCTCATTGTCCATCACAGAGTATGCTATGGG
This sequence comes from Anarhynchus alexandrinus, assembly GCA_008711295.1. Classification (NCBI taxonomy): domain Eukaryota; kingdom Metazoa; phylum Chordata; class Aves; order Charadriiformes; family Charadriidae; genus Anarhynchus; species Anarhynchus alexandrinus. The sequence continues at coordinate 350,224 of VUYV01000089.1, forward strand.
CACCAGCAAGAACAAAAAACCCAAACCAGAAATTAAAGCAAACAAAAACATTCCATCTGATCACGCTAAAGATATTTTAAATTAATGACAAACTGAAGCAAAATAATGTGAGAACCAAAATACAAAATTCTATTTAGAAGATGGAAAATTTGATTTAATTCTTTTGAAGTAAGATTTAACTACGTGTTTGTTAGATTTCACAAGGTAGAAGCATGTGCAAATGAGGATAAATTTTCCTAACAGCTCAGTGTGATGATAGACATTAAGGTAAGCAGTCAGATTTTAAAAAGCACTTGGTTCTCTTTAATATACAGACAAATAATATATAAAATATGTTTTAAAATAGCTTTTACATGTCTTCATGGGAAGTGTTGAGGGCACAGTGCTTCCAAAAATGGCTGTTTCATAGCTGTCTAAGATTGCCATTTAGCAATACATCTGCAAACTCTTGTGCATCTGAACCTAACTGCCAGCAAGAGACTTCTCTGGCATTTAGACGCAGTGGCCATGCTCTAATATCTGCTGTGCATACAAGGTCAGTGCTCAGGATGCCGGTCTTTTCCCCTCTTCAGGGTGTTCAGACTTTGAGGGACTTCCTTAGCATAATCTTCCATTCTTACAGCAGGTAAAGCAGAGCATAAAGGCTAATGTGAAAGTGGCATATGAAGGACTTTGTTGCTCTTTTTTGTGTCTTTTTGAACACCCTTTTTGGTGGGTAAACCATAGGGATTCTCTAAAGGAAAAGATCCTTCTGCACATGCAAGAGCAAATTATTGCTTCCAAGTAAGTGGGTTTTTTCCCCTTCAGGGCTCTCCCATTTCATGTCCGTTCAGTAACCAGGAACCAGACCAGTAGTGTGCTTTTCCTTTTAGCAGCATGTTGTGATGTTAGAACTTCCTGCAAAATCATGTGTTTCATATGGTTTTTATATTTTAATCACATTTTTAAAGTGCTTCCAGATGTAAGCATATATTTGGTTACAGTTTACTGCACGTGCTTATGCACTGATAAACTGGTAAGGCCTGCATCCAACAGCCTTTAAATCAATATGTGGCATTCTATTGACTTCCAAAGGCTCTGGTTTGGGCTGTTGGACTCGCTGGTATAGTCAATGGATTCAGGTCACCAGTTTTCTCAGGGGCGTTCAGAAACAGTTGGTGCAATAGTTACAATTGCAGGAGCTTAGTAATGTGAAGAGTCCTGTTGCGAGAGGAAACGCTGTGCCTTTTTCTTCCTCCTCCATGAATCAGACATCTACTTATGCTTCAGTTGCCTCTTACCAAAGACAGGCGAAGCACCCAGTCAGAGAGGCTACGTTTGTGCTTAGGACTCCCATATATTTGTGCAGGAAATGCTAATGCATACACAGGAAGACTAGTGTGTTCTGGACTTTGGAAGTCCTTATGCAAATGCAGTGTATGTGCTAATATAGGAGGTAAAATTACTTTATTACTTTTCCTTTTTTCCCCTTCTCTGATTGGGAAATTCATGTCTGTTCATGGCATCCAGAGACCCTTGCTGCTTTCCCACCAGGCGGTCCTTCTGGGCAGAGGCAATGCCCCTAAGGGAAGCAGGCCACAGGAAAAGGACGAGATGAGTTTCCTACATAATGCAAAAAGCAACTGGAAGTGCACATGAGGTAAGCAAAGCAGATGTTGGCTTTGTAGAAGGCTCAGTCCTACTTTGCTTCACCCATTTTTTTCCTTTCCAAGCAGGAATCATTAGCAAAATCAAACACCAGCAGGTACCCTGTTGCTAAATCGGGTTCTGTAGGAGCTCAAGCAAACATGTATGGAAAGCTGAAAAACATAAAGCAGCTCTGTGTAGTGCCCTTTAAGTGGGAGTGTGCGTGGGGGGGTAGATGAAACTCCTTATTTCATTGCACAGAACCCCTGTTGAAAGTATCCTGGTTTGGGTCAGGGGGGTCCCTTGAGAACCTAGTGTCCTAAACAAGAGAAAAGCCATGGGATAAGTGCCGTGGTACTAATGGCCATGGAATAGACTTCCTGGAAGAACTGGAGGCTTTGGGAAAGATACAAGTTCTCAGCTCATAGACAAAAAAATAAAAAACTTGGAAGCGTGTCACAGATCAGAGTATTTTGTAAAGGCTCAGCGAGTGAAAGCTGAGAAAAAAACCAAACCACTTTACTTGATTTATTCATAGCCAACAATAAATTGGGAGAACTGGGAAGAGGTTGATGTTGAAGTCTGTTCAGGTCATGCCATGCAGGAACATTTGTTGATAGCTTGAGGAAAATCTACAAAAAAAAGATTGTGTGAGAGATGCACAGAAATGTTCATCGCTTATCTGAATTGCTTCAAATGTAAGGTGAGCTCAGTCTTGGCTTAGAGGCTGCATGCTGCTGGAGTTTTACAAAAAGCAGATTTTATTTGGTTCACCTGGGACATCCCAAATGTTGATAAACTGGAAAGGACTGTGCCAGTACTTCTGTCATATGGTGACAGAGAAAAACATGTACAACAGAAACATACTGTGCAATGAATCAAGTAACACAGTTTCTATTCAGCTCACAGCCCTGCGGGTAGATTATATAGAGAGTAATTTTAGCCTTCTTAGAAGTGTGTTGCTGGAATTGCTCTATAAAGAGGAGAAATAACAGAAGCCTGGTAATTAAACATGCTGAATTAAAAAAAAAAAATGGAGGGAAAATATTTATTGCAATAAGATTGAAACACTTAAAATCTTTTCAGTTAAAGTCTCACATTAGCCTTTGTGCACCAGTGGCATTTAAATTAAAACCAGTACGTTTCCATAAATAGAAAAGTTGGTTTTGATGAAGGGAGAATTTTTGATGAAAACAGCTTCCATTTGAAATCCCTGATTGCATCTGTAAAGTGACTCCTTTGAACAGTGTCCTGCTGGCATACTGTTGATGACAATAAATCTAAATATAAGTACAGAGAGAGATCTACAAATGTGTGCATGCATTTATATATTTATATATGTAACTGAAAATTTAAACTAATTGGGAAACTCGGCTTATCTAATTCACATGCAGATGCAATCTTATGATCCCTCTCCCCCAAATCTGGTCAAACACATATTTACAGTTCCTTGACAGTGTAAAGAACAAGCAATGCCCACTGTACCACACCCATTATGATCAGATTGTAAATGCAACCCTGCCACAGTACGTGTGCTGGTATGAAGACCTATACACAATTGCTGAGAAGGGACATCTTGAATGATGTGTAGTGCTAACATAGGCTGGAAACCACGGGGTAGAAATCTAAAATTTTCACAAGAAGAGGTTGTTTTTTAACCTTTTTTAGCCTTTTTTGCTTTTTCTTGTAAGAAGTATTCATTTTGGTCATTGATTCACAATATCTGCCTTTACAGAAGAAAACCTACTGCTACTTTTCATTATATAATTATTCACCACTTTTTATTATATAATTATTTATATAACTAAGATTAGGATGGTTTTGATCCATTGAATCATTCCTGCTGTATCTCTTTTTCAAATTCTACAGCAAGGAAGTAAAGCTGATTTGCTATGCATGCATTTAAAATGAATGCTGAGGCAACCTTCCATCAAAATACTTGTAATAAGGAATGAACCATTACTTTATAAAACATCATCTTTTTTAAAGGTGAATTGTGGTAAAATAACAAAGACAAACATAAACTGCGTCTGAATCCATCACTGATGTTGACTACTTGTTTAGTATGTATTCAGAGTAAGGCCCCTCTTTTAGTGCTTTCAGCCAGTTGTAGTTGATGGCAAGATCCATTGGAGGCTTTATATTCAGATTTTTTTTCATTATTCTGCTTTCAGTATCCTGTACTTACAAACATATCTTATTGTGTATTCATAAGGAGCGTGATTTTTAATCGAGTGTATGATGTCTTTGATAGAATCCATAGAGCATTGACTGTTCTATAAATGGGCTATATTTATTCTGAGAAAGCAAGTATTTACTATTGCTCATCTTGTATCTTTTTAAGCATGCTAATATTGTCTATGATTCTGAACTTGGAAGAAAAATATAACTTGGGACAAAGAAGTTTTGCTTGACTTCTATTTAATCCAAATAGTAATAATTTTCTAAATCTTAAATACTTTAGTTATTAAGCAATATAATTTTTTGCAAGTGATTTACTTATTGCAGCAAATGGCAAAGTGTTCTCCTGCATCAACACTGCTGCACATGTACAGGGAAAAACATCCTGAAAGACCAGCACTAGGAATCACCGGATCCTTTAATGCAGATCTCTCAAATGCAAGATACTTATAAAGGTAGCACTGGCAACTTGGAGGGCGCACTGAGGTTTTAAAGTCCTGAGGTCGTGACATTAGGTAAAAATCTTAGTTTCATTAAAAAAAATATATATTTGCATAGTCCAAATTGTTATAGAAAGAACTATAAAACTTGACTTTGGCATGAATTCAAGTCATCGGTAGAAGGTAAAGTTTAAAAATCCACCATGTGTTTTAATTTAATTTCAATTTTTAATATCTCAGTCCTTTTGAGTCTTAGTCTCACTTTTTACATGCCAGAGTTTTAGCTTCTGTAAAGGCATACAATGTGTATGTGTATACACATGTACAAAAGCAAGAGATCACCTCAAAATGTCACCCAATTTCTCTGATCCTTGTTAGCTGAAGTTAGCTGAACACATGATAAATGGAGCAGAAATCAGAGAGCAGAAAATGGTAATTGGCAATTTAATCAATAAATAGATAGACCACAGTGTAAATATCTGTTGACGTTTGTAGCGTCTGGGATAACAGGGAAAGGGTTCAGTGCTTGTTCTGCTTTGTAATGCTTTAGCAATGCTTGTAGCCATAAACCTGCCTTAAAACGCTAATTAAACAGGGTTTATGACTGCTTTGTGTTACCGAAGTGATGCAACAGATCAACATGTATCAAGGAAACTAGCCTATTGTTTTGCCTTGTTTTGAAGAAACAAACCTGAATAACACAAAGTAGTCTGAGTAGTAGTAGTCTGAGTGCCTTGTGTCTAAAAGCAACATGTCCACATGTTGGATGGTCCTCTCCCTCCCTGTAAATTAACCACAAAAGAAGTTATTTCAATGAACTAATTGGTTATAAGCTATTTGGCCCATAAGGTCCATTTGAACCATCTGGCAGTTGGAACGTGTAGATGCCGGAGACTCAAACCACTGTCCTAGCTGGGATGAGAAGTGGTGCACAGCTGGGGAAGGCCCCAGGCTGAGGTGGCGAGGAAGGTAGGCAGCAGCTGGAGGGTGGCTTCAGGGACCTGACAGTGAAGATTTAGATGAGGAGAAAACCTGCAGCTAGGAACAGGTTTGTGAAGATTTACCTTTGTCTTAGCTGCTCCTAAACAGAGCTTTTCCCCAAAAGCTTTGATTTGGTCACTTTTAAATCTTCTCATCCACCTCTTCTCCACATCTGTGTATATCAGTCTAAACTGTGCAGCATATGCCATGTTTTGTATGCCATAATTTTACTATATATGTTATTCTTTGCCCTTCTGTTGATTTAATATATAAGAAGAAAAAAGGTATCTTTAAGAAGTAACTCACTGATATGGGAATCACATCATGTTAAGGAACCAGTATTTCCATGAACAATACTTTGCAACTGTGACTTCTCATCAGAGCTTTTAAGATTGTTTTACAAATTCTATTGAATTACATAAGCCTAAATCATTGTTACGTGTAGTGGGTGCTTGTAAATTAAAAAGAAAAAGCAGAGCAAGAAACCTGTGATCATTCAAGCTAACCTTCTGTGTGTAACCTGAATGAATTCCTATTTGAAGTATGATTTTCAGAACGCAAGATCCAGTCTTGATTTAAAGGGGTCAAGGACAGAAAGCCTGTCATCACCCTTGGGAAGGTGTTCCAGTGGTGAAGTACTGTTCCCTGTGTTACGTGCATCATATATCTGATCTGAACTTGTCTGCTGGAGCTTGTTTGTAGTGTTGCTTGTTAGCTGTAAGACCCTTCTGTCAAAACTCTTTTAGGCAATGATCGTCAGACATAATTTTCATAGGATAAATGGAGCTGCATTAAGGAGTTTCTTCCAGTCCTTTATTTACGAGGTTCTTTAGTGAGTTTCTTGAATTGTACAGACCAGACATCGATACAGCCTTCCAACACTAGATGCTTGAGTGCCAAGTATACAGTTAATCCATGTTCTCCAGTCCTATTCAGGCTTCTTCCACTGAGGCCCCTGGGAGTCCATTTTTCCCTTCGGCCCCAACTGCACATCGGGAGCTCATGTTCGGCAGAGTCATGTTCACTCTTAGTGCCAAGTCTTTTTAAGAATTGTAGCTCCCAGCATAAACTCTCTTGCTCTGCCAAGAGGAATCTACTCTCTTGTTTAATTTATAGATGTATAAATTGGTTCTCAGAGTGAAGTGACTTGCCCAGAGGCTCACAGTGGCAGACCCTGGGAGGAGCAATCAAACTCCTGAATATCATACTATGTCCTTGCCAATGGACTATTAATTTACTTGTTCCTTCCCCTGTACTTTCTGTTCTGTATGACTGAATATTTTCCTGGTTTCCCTGCATGGGCTGAGGCTGTAGATGCTCTTTCTTTTAGATTTGGTCTAGTTTCATCTGATGAACAGGGTATACCTCAGGGATTACAAGGTGATAATGCTATTTCTAATCATGTTTATTGCTATTACTACAAAATCTTATCTATAGGGTTAATTATTTCCCGTAGTTGTGTGATGAATAAAATATTAATCTCAAGTATATTATGAAATGCCTCCCATCTCATTTAACTCAGGATTAAATTTCTTTCGTTGCTGCTGGGCCCTGTTCAGGGTGGTACTCTTCCCCTACTTCCTCTGGAGAGCTGATATCATGCTGGTTTGTAATATTCATTAGCAGCCCAACCCTTTTTCCAGGGATAACTTCTGGTTATGCCCACTTCAAATGCTTCTGCTTTTAAAAAGTACATCAAGAAATGAATTATTTGAAGAAAAAGGAGCTTTAACCTGAAATCTACTGCATGGGCTGAATACCAAGGAGGAACAAGGAGCTCCTGTCTTCTTGAAATGAATTAGTATTACCAGCATGACACTCTTGCACCAAGGGCAGAAGCTAATGTTTCCATTCTCAGATGGTAGAAGACTATTCCCTGGTGCTAAGTAGAAGAGTAAGACTACTTTTTTAGGAATACTCTGTCTTTAAGGGCTTCTATTTGAATGGAGCAAGTGTTTTATGGGGGGGTGGGGGGGTGGGGGTACAACACCAAAAAAACCCCAAAACCAAACCACAGGCGTGAGTTACACCAATCGTAGGTCTGCAGTCAAGCACAGCCATGCTGGGTCTCACAAAAGGCCGAGGCATGGCAGCGAGCTGCCAGTGGTGACAGAGCCAGCTGCTTCCTCCATGGCAGGGAGCACTGTGGTTGATGTGATGTGGGTGGAGATGACAGTGGCTCCCAGTTTCTCTGGTCACCTGGCACCCATGATGAACTTTATCATCTCCCGCTATTGGAGGTGACACATTGTTCTATATGGTTATGCACTGTCCGGCAGTAGGAGGCTTGAAGCATCACCAGGGCTACTAGCTTGTACCACGAAGAAGAATATCAGCATGGACAGGGAGAGCTGCTGTGCTGAGGAGAAGCAGACAGTACAGACAAATCTCCAGGGATGTGAGGCTCCTAGGCCATCCAGCAGTGCCCTGGAGCAGTGTGGCATGGATTGGGTTAAAGCATATCCCATGTTAGGTCTGGAGGAGGACCCTGAAGCGAGGCCCAGACCAAGCTGCTGCACACTGTGCTACGTCGCCTCTGAGGGTGCCAGGCTTTGTGGATGGTGAGGCACCCCTCAGCCTTGTGATCAGCATCAGGCCTGCAGTGCTGTGGACCAGACCTTAAGTGGCTTCAGTAGCCTCAGTGATGACCAGAGGTGGTCACAGCATGTGCCGGCTCTGCTTGGCCACAATGCAGGGAGCAGGAATGGGGCAGGGTCTCCCTTTCCCACCTGTGATGCCAGGGGCCAAGCCCCCCATGTCCTTCCCCCTGCAGGTCCCTCCAGGAGTCTGGACCCCTCTCAGAGGGGGAGCATGGAGACAAGCAGAAGGTATTTTGGGAAGAGCAAGACCAGCAGACAGACTCTTCCTCTTGTAAAATCTCTGTTTCCAGGCTGGCTGGTGTGAAATGCTTTCTTGTGGAAGTTCTTCAGTTAAAAAGCAGATGGTGACTATGTGCTATGGTGTAAGTGCATCAGAAGTACTTGGAGGATGAAAATGACAACTCATTGGAGCAAAGCAGGACAGGGAGATGAACAACTGAAAGAGATGTCTTTAGTCAATACAAAGTCATTGGCTTTTTGGGGGCACGTAGAAATGTATTTTACGCTATTCAGCATTGCTAACTTTTCAGAGTTGTAAATCTGCTCTCCAGTTTATATGTTAAGCTAAGTAAAAGGCAACCTCAATTATTTTTATACTTTAGCTTTTTGTTTTGTTTTTCACCTACCAGGTAATGAGTCCTTATGAAATTAGAAAAGCAATCCTTGTCTGGCTTGGGTAAATAGAAAGATTGGCTTGTTCTTAAGTGATTGATTACTTTTAAATTACTGTGAAAGCTCCTTTTAAATAGGTCAATGTAAGTGACAAAGTAAGCAAAGCTACTCCTTTCCCCTCTTTGTTAGGGGCAGCTTTAAAATTTTTGGCATACACCTACGGTGTGGAACTTAAGATAATGCACCTCTAACACACTTCCTAAATGATACACAGTTACTGTGAATGGAGTAGCGGTGATACATGTAACGAAGTTTGACAAGTTTTCCAGTTTTCCTTTTAGATACATTTCTTTTTGGCATTGTAACCTCTCTGAAGCTCAGTAAACCGAAGTGCTTTCTGCTTTAGAAAGTGCTGGGGGACAGTGTGTGGTGTGGTTTTGTTTGGTTTGATTTTAGGGAGGAGAGCAGATTATAATGATAGCATATCTGATTCTGAAACAAGGGAGAAAAATGCAGTACTTGAACAGTTTGGGTTGGGTTTTTTTTTTTAACTCCCTTTTTGAAAATTTCTGCAGCTAAAACAGCTGGGGAAAGATGAACCAGTTTTGGCAGGGAATTCTGTAAGAGTTCACAAAGAGGCTGGGTTTGATTTTTAGTGCATTGTAAACTATTAAGCATGGAAAGTCCAGTTTAATAATAAGCATTCAAGCTGCTTAGCTAAAAAGTCTGTTGAGCATGCTCAAAAGCTAGCTGTATATTGGAAAGTCAGAATTTGAGATATCACTAGCAATTAGAAAGACAACTGGAAGGAGGCATCAGCAGATAATGTAAAGCATACTAGAGCTCAGGTAAGGGTTTTGCTTTATTAAACTGCACATTGGTCTCCTCCCTACGGTTTATCATAGAGTAGTAAGTGGTCATATCACACTGCCTGTCAGCAAGGTCCTAAATCTGCAGGACAGCCCGTGTAGTGACATGATTTATGAAGCCAACATTTAATAGAAGACTCAAGTATATCTATTCATACAACATAAAGTTTCTTCACGATTTGACTATGTACTGTTCACATTTTGTAACTGAGGTTTGCTGCTATGGAATAATTTACACTGCTTAAAGTAATCTGTATAGTAGTCTGTCCTTACATCTAAGGATAGAACAAAGTTACTGTTTTAAAACTAAGGAAAAGTGTTTTACGGAACAAGCGTTGTAAGGTCCATTTTCTGAGCCTGTGTATGTTTGACTTCTGTCATAACACCAATGAAGTAGAGCAGCTAGGCCCACCCGCAGACCTCACCCTATGAAAGCAAATTTTACTTTGCTGGTGTACCATAGAAGTTTGATATCTTTGGAAAAGAACTGTCTGACAACTCGAAAGTAATAGAAAACATACATGTACTGCCAATCATCAGAAATGTGAGGGGAGCTAAAGCCGCTGAGACTGAGATAAAAATCAATACAGTTGGCTAACCTTAGTGTAGGATCAGAAACCTTGTTCCTTTGCCATGTATTTCTTTTCTTTTAAATAAATCGTAGCACAACTTGCTCCCTGGTCTCCCAACAAGTCTCTCTGTTGTTCCTGTCCATCCTGTATTGTGGGAAACACAGGTGCCTAGTGACATTTCTTCAGAACTGCCTCTTTGGTCAATGGTGCTTCTCCAGAGCAACATCTGCTGAGCCCTGAATCACCCAGTATCTTTCCAGAAGAGAGGTACCATGACAGAAGGAACTTGTACAGCTTGCGTCTTCACTTGTTGCTGCAGAGGAGACCTTAAGTCTGTGCTGTGGAAACACGTACAAAGGACACAGACGGGGACAGCTCAGCCCAAAACTCAGAAGGGAGTTTATCAGGGCAAAAGAAAAATAAAGCGGCTGCAGCTCGTGCGGGCCTCCCAGAGGCAGCTGAGGCCTGACGTGTTTGGCCCTGCAGCTTGCCAAAGAGAAATTGGATGCAGAATGAGGATTTAGGAGAATGACTAAATATTTGGGGAGTGCAGGACTGGAATGACTCTACTTTACTCTGTGACTTGTTTAAAGGACACAGTTTGGCAGCCAGAACTGTTTGCAGGTCAGTCAGATGCCCAGTGGGGACTCCAGAGTACTTGTTAGCATTTAGTCGTTCTCTGCCTGGCTGAAATCCTAGGTTTGTTACAGATGTTTGGTATACAGATATCTTTACAAGTGACTTAGATAAGGTTCAAGCTGTAATGCTGGCTAAGAGAAAAGAAACACTTTTAAAAATGTGTTTGTAAAAAGCTAGGAGACCACTGAATATTAGTTTCAAAAACCTCACATCTGTACAGTTTGACTTACACAACTGATCGTCCCAGGTTTTTCCTTTGTATTCACGTGGCTGATGTTGTAGTGGACTATGCCAGAAATGTGATGGTTGCCTGCACCAAGAAGTACCACTGGATGCTGCTGGCAGTTTAGGTCAAATCACGCTTGAGTAAACAGTAGTAAAGGTCCATTTGTTTAAACCTCTTATGTTTTGCTTTGTATGTCTGAAACCAAACTAAAGATTTGGCACTACAGTTTCATTACATCTTTATGAGAACAGCTGCATGATGCTGAAAACTTATCAAGATTTTAAACCACTAAACGTAGCTCTGCAGAGTTAAGCATAATTAGAATTTAATGCATCACTTTACTTGTTTACATTAGCAAATAATAGAGTACAATAGAAGCAAATCTAAAAAGCAAAACATTTGGTGTTGAGGACCTGATGTCCACACCTGGGGACACTTAGGGGTTTTACTTCGGATTAGGTCCAGTGTGGTTCTATAGACTAAGTGTTCATTTATAATGGGAGAGTATACTGTTCATAAACAAGCAGCCCTGCTCTTTTTTTAGTCTTATTTTTATTTAATAAGTCATGTTTTTTTCTCTGGCAGGAGATGCATACGATGTTCTGATATAGGTTTGGGTTATATGCCTGCCATATAGTAAGTAGCACAATGAAATGCAAATTAAACTTATGTTGATTCAAGAGGGTTTTAAAATGAGATTCTACTTTACAAATACCACACATTTTGATGAGGTTTCACTACATATTTTGCTGAAATTAATGTTTTAGGGCCATGGAGATTGCAGGCTGAAACAGGTTGCAGGCCATCTGCTCAATATGTTTTCTGTGATAGCAGCCAGTTCCAGGTGCTTTGGAGTTTAGAAGTCCCTATATTGGATGGCTGTGGAATAAAATAGCCGCAGGGCAATGTCTTTGAGGTCCATATCATGTTCTCTGTTTGTTATATTACCTTACACAAAATATTTTGAAAACATTTTAGTCTGAAAACAAATATGGTTTACTTCATACATACCAAGACATTGGCAATACTAAGGACCTCTCTATGTCTGAGCTTTAGGTACAGACAACTTACGAGCTTCACAACAATGTCTTCAAATGGCTCAGAGCATGCTGTACAGACATGATCTACAAGTTATAAGTTTACTGAAACTGATTTCTAATTTCAGTAGATCAGTTGAATCAGTTTGGAAGCTGCCTTGTCTGATTGAAATACTTGTATTTTGTTAATGATGAAACAAGTTTCTATTATCTATATTTTTTTCATTTTGCAAGGAGATGTGTCCCTCAGCAAGTTATTTGAGCTATTGGGCCCAAACCAGCTATGGAAACACAGTATCCATCCTTTACCTCGCAAAATGGTTTCTCATTTGTAGATGTTAATAAAATAAAGATTAGCGGTCTATACCTCACTAGAATTTTTGTAGCTTTTTGCAGTCCTTCTGCATCAGCAGCTATATTGAATCTTCAGGATTATACTTTCTAAAGTTGCAGCTAGGGCATTTGAAAATTGTATTTAAATACTTGGGGACACTCCCCCATATCTCCAGTGAGATGGGCTTGTAAGCAATTGCAGTGTTAATTTTTTTCTGTATTTTTTTATTATAGATAATATTTCACAGTACACTGAGACTTTCTGTATTTAAACATTATTTGTATTCCTACCTTTGCTACTGGCAACATTGTTTTCTCCCGTTCACTTCAGCATGCACTTATGAACAAGCACGTTTCACTAGATTTACCTTTGACATTTGTATATTTTTTAAAAAGTGGAAAATCAGTATCTTGTTACTCAAACCCCTGCAGAAGACCTGGTTTTGCTCCATCTGTTCCTCCCAAGCTGGTGGGGAAGGGCAGGATGGCTGGCTGCAGGCATCACTTCTACAACCCAATTTGACGCTCACGAAACACGAAGCCTGAGACAGCAGTGAAACTTTCCATTCAGAGCACAGGGGTGTCATTTTTCCTTCTTCCTCCTTCCTCTGCCTTGTGAAAGTATTGGACAGCATTCACAGCTGCCTTAGCTGTTGACAGGGAAGAGCTGTGGAAAACTAAAGCAGCTGGTTTTTTGGAAGCCCGATTTTTGGTGAAAATGGGGCTGAGTGCAGTTTATATTGTGTTGTGAGCATGGTATACAAACCAGAATGAAGCTGAGAGTTGTGTGTGTGGCAGAACTGCCTACATCTCCACCCATCTTCCTGTTCCTGTTCTCCAAGCTCAACACGAGAACATCCTGACAAAATCCAGTTCTACCCAAACCTTCCATTTTTGTATTCTGTTTAAGTCTTGTTGATATTTGTGCCTTCCTGTGTAAGTACTCTGCAGGTCATCTAGCTGGGCCATTTGTTTCCTTGATATGTGTTCCTTCCCACTCCTCTCCCAGTAAGTACCTGCAGGCTCTCCTGAAACTGTTTTAAACTTTCGCTTGCTCAGAAAATCACTTTGGTGGTTCTTATTTCAAAAGTATTAACAAAGCTGTCTTTGAAGAAAGGCAAAAGCTGTAATAAGGAGCAATGCCAGGAGTCTTGCTAGTTCCAGTACTGAAACAAATGTGAAAATGAAGTTAGTTTTCACTTTACTTTGGGACAAGATGGAAGAATAAGTTTTTGCAGCGTGAATACTTAAGTAAAATGTGCAGGAGATATACCATTTCATTCAATTGAACAAATAAACCAAAAAGCTCTACCTTCTTATCAAGTGACTCTTTCAACAACTGACACATTGAAATTCAAGACAGTGGATTTTTATTCATGTGTCTCTTACTAAGCATGTATATTTTGAATTCTCAAAAGCAATAATACAAAGGTGAGAAATTAATAGCTTGCTTTGGGACCTTTGCTGTGGGTTTCTTGCTTGATTTCTTTTTGATATATTCAGGAATGCTAGGAGGCAGGAATTGGTAGAGAGACTCGAGCAGAGACAAGAGGATCTCTCCTGTCCCTTCCACAAACTTTTAGCCTGCTTCTCTTTGGGAGCAGACAGTTGATTCATGCCTATGTCATCTACTGTCTAATACTGAGCTGATGACCCTTACTGGCTCTACATGCTCCCTTTTAAGGAGACCCCGCTTCTTAAGGGCAGCGTTGAATTGGAAACAAGTTTATGGACTTGCTTTTTGTTATGCGAATTAACTACTTGAATTACTTGTCTTTCTCCTGTGTTTATGGACTTGCCTATTTCTTATATGAACAAGTTTAATTAGCTGTGCCAGTTCCAGTGCTTGCAGAAAGATTTACAATGGTTGATCTTTGCTGATATTTCCACTCCACAGTCTCCATTAAACATAGTGTTAGCGCTCCGCAAGAGAACATACGTAAGTGGAGATCATGCTGTGATGATTTCTTAAGGACTGTGGCATTTGTGTGCATGTGTGTTGGTGTGTGTGTCTTCCTTTTGCTTATAATTAAACACTATGTATAAGTACTATAGCTATATAAGAAGCTGTAGCCGTAGCTATAACGGAAGTGATGCTATTTCTGATTAATTCTCCTTCAATTCATTTGGCTTTAGTTATTCGTTATAGATAGCTTCTTATTTAGTGGGAATAACATCTGGTGAATATCATAAGAAAAATGCTGATTTAAGGAACACATAGAATATTGTGAAATATTAGATGTTATAGTTACTGCTTTAATAATCTTTTATCTTTCTAGCAATATTAAAAGTCCAGACTGTAATTTAAAATCTCTTATTGATTACTTGAAACATACCCTCAGTTTAAAAATCAAACAGAAACGCGGGATTTGTACAACGTTTTCCATCAGAATTATAAATATTTTTCTCACTTTTGAGTTCTTCTTTGGCTTTTTCTGTGCCCCTCATGCCAGCTTTCCTGCTGAGTGTGTCCCAAAACAAAGAGCTTTGGTTTTGAAGGAAAAAATGGTTATTTTGTAGCTTATTTTGCAGTCTGATTTCTCTGCTTGCTGCAAGACTCATTAGCTTAGACTATGAATTGGTTGCAAGAGATGCTCTGATATGTTACAGAAAGATTGTAGGCCAATTTATTTATCTTGTAACTAAAGAGATTTCATAATCAGAATTTGTAACAGAGACAACCTTAATCATTATTTCAAGTGATAATATAAGTATTGTTCTCCTTAGTGTAAAGTAATAAGTTAAGGAATTTTTCAAAACTAAATTAGGCAAGACCTTAAACAACATGGACTTTTAAAAGTTTGTTTTTTTTTTCACTGAGGAGAACATTGCTTTTTTTCTGATCTGTCACAACTGCTATTAATTTTGGTGTAGCATGTCTCACCTACTTTGACATGTAAGTTTACAAAAAGAAATATGCAGAGTTTGTGTGTTAATTGACCAAGTAGATATGGGATATTTAAATATTCAAATTAGTTGTGCTCTAGTAGCCTCAGAACTATCAGAAGGCTACTAGAAAGGAAAATTAATAAATAAGTGTCTTCTCAAAAAGAGGGATTTTGAAGCGATGTGGAAGTGCCTCATTCCTAAACAACATGGTCAGGTGAGTTCAGCCCAAGGACTTGAAGGTAGCTGTGAACACCTTTGGCATGTGACTTAATGATTTAATATTGCCAAGTTTGCCTTTATGGGCACAATACTGTCGAAAATTCAGAAGGTCTCAATTCCAACATCATTTAAGTTAGCCTCCCTCTGATGTGTTCAGCTAGAACTCAAAACAGAAATCATACAAGATTAACAGACTTCCAGTCAAACTTGGTAAAACATGTGCTTTTCTAACTGCCTTTTATTGCCTTCCTTTTCCAGGTCTTTAGGGATTTTACACTGCATATCTGGAAAAACAAGTCTCCATTTAAACACTAAGTCTACAGCTTGAATGGTAAGGGATAGCTGTGTTGTTATTAATTAGTGTGAAGCTGCTGACTTGCATGAAGGAAGCGCAATACCAGTTTCTTGGCTTGAAACTTTCATGCTTTAAGTCAATATACACCTGAAAGAACTATTTTTTTAAAAGTCATATAAAATAGAGCACAGTTTTTAAACACTTCCACACTTGTAACTATGCCTTTGCCGCAAAATGCTGTAGAGACTCTTCAGCTCCCCTTGACCTCACTGCTATTCCTTGGACTTTGTACATAGGCCTTATGTTGTATAGATTTCTATTTTTTAACATATTGCATGTTTTAAAATATTCAGTATGTGGTTGCTTAGGACTCCTGTTTTTATCGTCCAGGTTTACAGTGGTTTTGCCTTCAGGCTGGCAAGTGTTGTCTATGAGTGCTGCCTAGCATTTTCCACTCTAAGGTCATGCTTTCAATCAATTTCCGGAAAACTGTAATTTTTTTTAAGTTAAAATTATCCATCTTCTTCACTCTTCCCTTTCCCTTTCTGCCAAAAGGATTCAGAAATTTAGAAGAAACCCTTCCATTAACATTCAGCCAACCTCTTCCAGAAAGTGTCTTCTGCCCTTCTGTTAATGTAGCAGGGCAGAAGGAAAGGTGCCTTTTATAGTACTACAAAAATTGCTCAAATGTGGCCAGGTTGCAAGCTTTTGGAAGGCTTCAGTTTTTACATGCTCTGTGGAGAGTTCTAGATCTTCACAGCTGAAGAGTTTGTATTCTTTCCACATTGAATAAACACCAGCTTAGGACTGAGCAGAAAATTATTTGCTGCTTCAGGCAAATTTCGATTTTGGTATAGAAGCCCCAAGCCAAAAGCAGGTTGACTGTATCTTTTCTGGGCTCCCAGTGACTGTGCTTCTGAGTCTGACTCAAGTGCAAATGAGACACAGAAGGAGGTTCATTAGGTTGGTATCCTTTGAGAGGTATCTATAGATGGAAAGCGGGCCCAGAACTGGAGATGTGTTTAAGAACTTGAAAAGTACAAAAGTGCATCAAATTTAGGTTGCCCTATCACAGTTACTCTGAACCAAAAGTCAGATTGTTTTCTACAGAATTGATTGTAATTATTTATAACACACATTGAGTGTATATTTTTGTTTTGGGATGGTGACAATTAATTACAATATTGGAATAAAATAGTACATCTTCAGCACATGAAAAAAGTTTGAAGTAAGAACAAATAAAATGCAATAATGTCCACGAGGAGTACAGATCATCTCTCACTCTGTTTCAGATCCATTTGGAATTCACTGAGGGAAAAGTAGTCCCTGGATTTCCAAGGGGCTCTGCTCCAGTGCTTCATAAAAGTGCTCTATGCTTTTTTATTTCACATTTCAGTAGGTGTCACCGGGGCTCAGATAGTCTCTTTTAGGTTTCAGTAGGTTTCTGAAGACTTCAGAGACACTAGTGTTTTTCATACCTATGTTTTGGCTTCAGCATACTAATGGTGAACTCTGACACTGGTTCTCCAATCTCTCCAGTGTACCCAGTATACCAGTCAGGTGAAAACTGGAGAAACAAGGTTCAGAACCTTCAACTATTTGTTGAACTTATTCCTAAGTGAAAGGATGAGCAAAAGATAGAATAGGAAGGATAGCAGAGATAGGCAATGGCAAAATTATTTGCGTAAGTGATTACAGTCGATTTATACCATCTGTTACTGCATAAATCAGCAGTACGAGAAGAGACCATATTAGAGGTTTAGAGCAAAATGAATCAAAAGAGAAAACTTCACAAAAGTATCCTAAAAATATTATTAAACATCCACAGATAGTAGATGCTTTCAATTGGTTTTTAAGAATAAAAATCTGACCTTCTCCTTTGGGTGCTTGTATATAAAGCCTCTGGTTACCCAATTTATCTTTGGATCCTGTTTCAGGACAAGCTGGCCCTTTCAAAGCAGGCTTCTGAGATATTAAAGATAGTCTGAAACATGCAATTTCCTAGAGAAGTAGCCTGGGAATACAAGCCCAGCAGAAAGCAAACAAGGAAGACTGGAAATTAATCTTTTGGAGGAAAAACCCAGTAGGAAAGAATGAAGATGCCCATCTTAACTCCCTAGTAAAAGATGTGCAGGATGATGCCTGCAAGGGATTGCTAGGCAGAGGAAAGCACATGGATGACATTTGGAATGTACTTCTCTCAAACAAAAAGTGTAACCTAAAACTCATGCCCTGAAGAAAATTAACTTAACTCCTATAGCTCTTAGGAACTCTCTGAAACACTGGCCAGTGAATTAAACCACTGATTTAGAGGTTTCTCGGGTAGCTAAAAAATATATGAAGTCTTCAGGGCAGGGAAATCTTTTCTAATACATTTGTATGTCATCAAGCACAGTGCCAAGAAGTGCTGGTTCCATTTATGCCAGTAAGAGTGCAGTATAAAAACTACTTTGGAAGTCTGTAGTTTAATTTCCTTTTAGGGTCACTTCTACCAAGAAAAAAAAATAACGTTTTATTATATACTTGGTTGCTTTTTTATTTTTTTATGTGGTTTTAGGCCTTGAATTTAATGGAGAAAGTGCATGATGGTAGCACCAAAGTAACAGTTCATATAGCATCTTGAATCAAATATAAAGGGATACAACACTTCTGTCTAGCCGGCATCTACAGCGCAAAGGATCAGTAAACAGTTAAAAATCCCTTTTGTGTGGTGGAGTGTTAATTGCCAATATTTGTCTAGGGAAAGGGTCTGGAACAGACAAGGGGTTTAGAAGAGGATTCAAGGAATGGTGAACTTCAAGAAAAAACAGGGAAGCATGTGAATCTATTTTCAGACCTGTTTGTTTCAATTTTTTTCCCCTGTGCACAAATAGCAGAGCACTCTCAGGGGTTTATTTTGGTCACTGACTGCTCTGTCATCAGTTCCAGTGGGAGCAAACCCGAACCTAACCGGAACCAGTTGAGGTACTCATAGAGACAGTAACCCCAGGTTTGGTCTGAGGGGAGGAGGTCCAAGAATGTCCAGCCAGAGATAGATGGGCAACTTGAGGTCCAAATCCTGGGGTTGCAGGGCATGTCTATACTGTGGAACTGGTTAAGGAGCAAAGAAGGCACTGCTGCCAGTATATTATCCTCCCAGCACAGTACTGTGCATGCTCCCTAGCGTGCTTCTGGGAGCAGGGAAACTCTATTTATATAGTGCCAAGGCTGAAGGGAGGAAGGCTATTATTTTGCTTTGACGTTATAGGTATGAACAAAGCCAAAGTACATCAACAGCTGAGCTGATTTCGAATGTCTGCGCAGCACATCCCCGCACCCTTTGGGTTCTGCCGTTAGTGATGGTGGCCAGCACAGGCTTGTACCTGCTGGTGTTGGTATGCTTACCCAGAACAAATGTTAGAAGTAGAGTGCAATGACCAGCTTCATGTTCTGCCCCTCCCCATGCCACCACCACCCACAGACATAAGTCTGCTAAATATTTTCAGGATTCTTCTCTGGCATTAATACCATTTTTGGTTTGCTTTGCTTTACTTTGCTTTGTTGGTGTAGGTTCTCTTAATATTGCTCATGTATCTTGTAGCACATCCAAGAACCTTCACCAGGAATTGGATAATGCTTGGTTCTGTACAAATATATGTGAGGAAAAAAAAAAAGTTGTCTTGACAGGGTAATAATCAAAGGTATAAATGACAAGTGACTTCAGAAGTAAAAAGCTTGCCATCTTATTTCTGTGATTTGTTACATACTTAATAGAGTAAACGTAAATAAGTGTCAGTTATGTAAATCTTCCAAACCAGTCTTTGATGACAAAGGCAACTTCTTGCTGATAGTTTTCCAGAGATGATTCTCAGTAACCAGTTTGAAAGAGGAGAGGTTCATTGCCTTTATGACATGCATTTTTTTATTCTTTCACTTTTCATTAAGAAAAAAGCAGTTACAAGCTCTTATGTGTACTCCACATAGTTATGCTTGTAAAGTTGCCTACAAGTTACATTCTTAGTCTTTCTGCAATCATGGTGATTGCAGCATCATGGGATAAATGAGGCTGGAAGGGACCTCTAGAGGTCTTTAGTCCACTGCCCTATTCAAAATGGATCTAATATCATCTGGTTGCTCAGAGTTGTGTCCAGTTGTGTCTTGAATTCCTCCATTGGATTCCTCCATGAGGAGATTCCACAGTCTGTCTGGATATCCTGTACCAGTGTTTGAGCACTCTCATGGCAAAGCAAATGAACAAACAAATAAAAGTTCTTATATCTAATCAGAATTTCCCGTGTTCCAACTTATGTTTGTTGCTTTTTGTCATTCCACTGTGAAGCTCCAACAAGAGTCTGGCTCTGTTTTCTCTGTATCTTCTGGTCAGACATCTGTAGACAGCAATAAGATCTACCCCGAGCCTTCTCTCCTGTGGGCTGAAGAGTACCAGCTCCTTCAGCATCTCCTCCTACGCCCTGGGATTCATCAGCTTAGTGGCCTCTGCTGGATTTGCTCCAGTATGTGACTCAGATCAGAAATCTACTTTCATTTCTGTATATTTTTTTTTTTTTTTATGGATGAGCTAAATCTGTCTTCACTTTACAGCTTTCTCTTGTAGCTATGTATCCACTTATCTAACTCTAAATTGGTTTTGGTTTCCTTTTTCTCCAGCCTGGATAATTTAATAGAAACAGTTCTGGTGGCTGAAAACTGTGAACATGCAACTGTGTTGTGTTTTACCATGAAGTTTATCATAGCACCTAACATAGAGAATCAGAGACTGGCTAAGGCAGGAAGGCGCCCCTGGAGATCACCTCGTCCAACCCCCTGCTCAGAGCAGGGTCAGCCAGAGCAGGTTGCTCAGGTCCGTGTCCAGTTGGGTTTTGAATGTTTCCAAGGATGGAGACTCCACAACCTTTGTGGACAGCCCGTTCAAGTGTTCAACCACCCTCACAATAATGAAGTGTTTTCATATGTTAAATTAAATTTCCTGTATTTCATCTTGTCCCCATTGCCTCTTGTCCTGTCAAGAAGATTCTGGCTCCATCTTCTTTACTTTACCCATCAGGTCTTTACACATGCTGATAAGATGCCTGTGAGCCTTCTCTGCTCCAGGCTGAACAGTCCCAGCTCTCTCAGCCTTTCTTCATATGACAGATGGTCCAGTCTCTTAATCATCTTTGCAGTCCTTTGCTGGACTCACGCCAGTATGTCCCTGTCTCTTTTGTACTGGGAAGCCCAGCTTGGGACCCAGCACTCCAGGTGTGTCTCACCAGGGCCTTGCAGAGGGGAAGGATCACATCCCTCAACCTCCTAGCAATGCTTATCCTAATGCAACCCAGGATGTCAATGTGTTGCAAGGCCACATTGCTGGCTCACGATCATCTTGGTGTCCATCAAGAGCCAACGTCCTTTTCTGCAGAGCTGCTTTCAAGCCAGTCAGACCCCAGCATGTATTGGTGTCTGAAGTTATTCCTTCCTGGGTTCAGGACCTTGCATTTCCCATTGTTGAACTTTATGAGTCCCTGTTGGCCCATTTCTCCGTCCTGTTGAAGTCCCTCTGAATGGCACAACTCTTTGGTTGGCATATCTGCCTATCCTCACAGTTTTGCATTATCGGCAAATGTGCTGGGTGTGCATTCTGTCCTATCACCTCCGTCATTGAGGAAGATGATTAAAAAATATTGTCCTTGGTAACCCCAGGGGCAGACCACTGGGGACTGGCCTCCAGCTGGACTTTGTGCTGATCAGAACCCTTTGAGCCTGGCAGTTCAGCCAGTTTTCAGTCCACTTTGCTGTCCACTTATCTAGCCCATATTTTATTACTTTGTCGATGAGGATGTTACTGGAGGCCATGTGAAATATCTAAAATCAAGATAAATGTGCACTTCTCATTTCATCACAGAAGGCTCTCAGACTGGTCCAGCATGATTTTCCCTTTGCAGTCCCTATGCTGACTACTCCTATCATTCCCTTGTCTGTAATATGTTTGGAATGTTTTTCTGGAGGGTTTGTCCCGACACCTTCCCAGGGACCAAGGTGAGGCTGACTGGCCCGTAGTTCCCTGGATCCTCCTTCTGGCCCTTCTTCAAGATGGGGGGTGACATTTGCTTTCTTCCAGTCCTCAGGAATCTGTCCCAGTCACCACAACCTTTCAGAGACTACTGAGAGTGGTCTTCCAGGGGAATCAGCCCACCCTCTCAGCACTCATGGGTAGATCCCGTTAGGCCCCAGCATCTTGTTTACGTCTACTTCAGTTCATTTAAATGTTCCCTAACCTGATCCTCCTCCACGGAGGCTAAGACTTCCTTGCTTCAGATGTCTCAGGGGCCTGGGATTCCTATCTTACCAGTAAAGACAGCATTGAAGAAGGCATTGATCACCTTGGTGTTTTCAATGTATCCTGTCACCGTATCCCCCACTCCGTTTCCACAGCAGGCCCACATTTTCCCTTGTCTTTCTTTTGCTGCTGAAATATCTGTAGAAGCCCTTCTTGTTGCCCTTCACATTCCTCACCAGATTCAACTCCAGGTGGGTTTCAGCTTTCCCAACCCCATCCCCACACACTCAGACAGTTTCTCTATGTGTATCTTCAATCAGAAAATGTAAACTTGGACTGTGGGGAATATATGATGTGAACAGCATCTATGCAGGAATATATGATGTGAACAGATGAATTAGGTTAAAACTAAGCACCCCCAAACCCTCAATAGCATAAATATGCAACACAACAAAAATAACAGTAATGACTGTTATATAAACACAAAAGTTTTTTTCCTAGGAAAAGCTTTATGTAAATATTTTTTCTGTTCTGTATGGAGCATGCCTGACCTGCCAGTGATAGGCAGCATGTTTTGTGTTACATATTTGCCTTTGTTTCCTTCTTTATCCCACTGAGTTGATAAAGATGAGATTAACTTATGATCCATAGCTCCTTAAGTAAAGTTTCTAGCTTTCCTTCATTATTAACAGTTAAGGTTTTTCAGTCATGTGTTATTTAAACAATGGCCAGATATTAGAGTAGGTACTAAGGGCGCTTCCTTATCTCTTAAATATATTTGAACCACTTACAAATAGTCCTACAACATTTTGTTTGATAAACAAAAACATCTCTCTTCCAGCCTCAGACTTTGTATGCAAAAATATTACCCAAATCACCTTTGGAAAAGGTTTTATCTCACTTTTCTAGAGTATAAGTATATGCTTAGAAGTGTATCCCTGGCGTGCTGAAGTAGTCTCAAGTTTACAGCTATCTTTATCTGTCCTGCTTATATAAACAAAAGTTGAAACATAGGTAGGTCTCTTGGTGGTCCTTCTGTAAGTGACAGAAGCTTTTAATCTTTATCTTAGTTTAATTTGTGTCCAGTGTTCTGAATGGTTGTTTGATATTGTCAGCCCAATGCTGACGTTAAAGTTAGGTAATTCCTGCTTACTCATTATCCTCTTGAATGCCCTTAAGTGAATGTGGTTTCACTGTACTTATGGAGAGGATCAATTAAGATAATCTTGGATTAATCCCATTACACTCTTTGGTCTTGTTTATGGCTTTCTTTGTCATCAAAGTCACACAAACTGTGAAAAGACAGTATTCTGTTTGTGGTACTGTCATTATCATTCATTACAGAATTTCCTCCCTGTAAATTGTAAATGCATCCTTCATTGAATCCTACTGCAAACACACATACAAAACAGAGATATGCCAAAGATTTTGTATTATGTTACTTTAAAAATACTGTAATTTTAGGTTTTGCTTTTACAGATATTAATATGTATAGGGTCACTTTGATACACTCCTGTGAAATTTATAGTGCCGCTAATAAAACTAACTTTAGTTTCACACTTAAATTTTAGGAAGTTCAAGACTTTTAGTGGGGCATCTAATTTAAAACTTTTCACTACTAATGGGCGTTAAAAAAATAGGACTTTTACTCATCAGCAACTAGAGAGCTTATGAAATGAGTCTATGCAAAGGAGCCTAACGTAAGGTGCATTTACCTTTCTCAGTTCAAAATTATTAGCACAACATTTATGGGATCATAAAAAATACTTCTTGTTGAAAGAGTGCTTTGATGAGCAAACCTGCTAAGAGCATAGAGGTGTATGGTACGCACTGTAATTTCAAGTTGAACTGTAATCATATTTTTGATGTGTCAATATGTAGGGGAGTAATCTGTTTCACTTAAAGAAAAAAGCAAGTCAGATTCATTTTCACTGGGTCAATTGCTCTCGCTAATCCAGAGTTTTTGTCAGCTTGCAGCCTTTCTTGTGTGTTGTGGTTTTTACACTTTTGCTTAAAAGGCAGGTAAGATGATACTGTTAGCACTTTCTGCTCTTGTTTTTTTACTCGGAACAATAATGTGATAGACTTCTTAAATTGCTGCTTTTAGCAAATTCTATTTTTCACATGTGTACTTATGGGGAGACAAATGACCGCAGAAGTATGGAATGACTTTGATTTATTTATATTAACCATTTTTTTTTTCTGTTTATGGTGTTATCTTTAGTGTCACACAATGAATAAGTCCTGAAATTCATTCATGAAATAAAATGTTTGATATTCCTGGAGAAAAAAAATGAGTTGTGCTCTCTGAAACGTGGTACAAATGTTAAAGAAATGTAGTTTATTGTGCTAAGGTTTGAAGGAAAAAAATGCAACTTTGTGCTTTCTGAATATTTAACGAAAGGAAAATCTCTCAGGACTGTGTCATGTCCACAGTATGAGCTCATCTCCTGTGTTTTATATTTGGATTGCAGGAATGTTCTCTCTCCCAACTTTGCACATATTTCCTAGTGGAGTATCTTTGCTGTACTTCTTCTTACTCATGGCATGTGTTTTTAAATTTTGCATTCTAATTCTCACTATTTCAGACTAGTAGTTTTGTTGATATTTCTTAGCAAAATTTCATACAGAGTGAAGTAATAACTCTGTGGTTGTGAATGGATATGTTGTCCTGAGGTTTACAGGGTGGTAACTCTATTGAGAAGCTTAGACCTGTAGTGAATCCACATTTGATATTGTTGTTATAAGGACCTGGCATGGAGGAATATTTCAGGATTGGGTCCCGCATGCAGTCAACATGATAAAGAGCATTAATTCCAGTAAATGAACATGCACATGAGGACTAAGAGCTTTGGAAGTTGTGTACCCTGTGTGTGTGTGTATAAACACATTATAATGATTTTATTTGCTAGATTTTCTTTTCAGTATTTCAAACTGCTACAGCAGTGGGAACTATTTTGTGAATTCTAACTCCAGTACATGAAACAGGTGAAGTCCTCTGAGAACTAATGTTGCAGAGCCTGTAGAGTCTGGCACGGCTTTTTTTTTTNTTTTTTTTTTTAGACAGAATATTTTAAAAATCGTTAAAGCTGCTCTTTTTCTTCGGTTTGGTAAGCAGATTTTGACGGTTTGGTGAAGCTTGACGTTTGACAAAGAGGCAAAACCCAAATTGTGCACTACTTTTAAAAAGATTTAAAAAAAAAAGAAAAAGAAAAAAAAGTGTCGTGTGAAGAGCAACTTGGTCTAATCCCACGGGAAAAACAAAAAACAACAGAAAAACCCAAATAAACAGACAAACAA
>VUYV01000089.1:375344-419556 GCA_008711295.1 Anarhynchus alexandrinus
AACAAACCCAAACACAACAAAAAAAAAAACCCAAAATGTTTTTTTTTCTCCTCCTCCTCCTCCTTCTCCAGCCAGAGCAAACGGCAGTGTCCCCTCCCACGATTTCCCCAACCTCCGTTTGGCGGCAGCGGGGGCCGCCGGAGATGCTGAAACCGGCGCGCCGGGGGAGCGCGGTGCCCGCCGCCTGCGCGGGGGACCGGGCACCATCGGCCTCCCCGGGGCCGCCGCAGGACGCTGCGGACGGCCTTTCCCTTCCCTTCCCTTTCTTCCCCTTCCCTCCCCTTTCATGCCCGGCCCGGCTCGGCCCGGCCCGGCGGGGCCGTCTTTCCCCGCAGCCCCCGGCCGTGCCGGGACGGACTGAGCGCCGCGGGAGGGGCGCGTCCCCCCGCGCTGTCCCCTCCGGCAGCCGCCGCCCGTGGGTCCCTCCCGGCAGCCAGCGGGTGCCGGGGTTTCTGCCTCTTTCCCTCCTCTCTTTCCTCAGCGCGCGGGGGGCTAAAAAATCGGAAATGATCTTAATTAAATGTTTTCTATACAGAAGCAACCGGGCGCTTTTTGTGCGAAGCGAAGGCAGCAGACCTTATCACAAAAGACAAAGGCAAATATTTATCAGGGAACAAAAGATGTCCACGGTTGCTTGCAACTAGGGGGGACGGGGCGGGGGGACGGGGAGATTTTTCTCTCTCTCCTGGTGAAGATGTTTAACAGTGTAAGATGTTTATCGGGGCTCCTTGTTGGAATTCTTTGTTTCCCTGTATGATCTCCAAATGAAACTGTTTTTCTTTCTGTGAAGCGCACAATGAAATCCCTGAGTTAAACTGCAGAGAATGCAAACACCTGCTTGTCCCTCTGTTGACTTTGCGTTGCGAGATCTTTTCTGTTTCACATGCTAATGGTTTGGGGGCTTGGTTTTGTTTGGGTTTGTTTTTTTGGTTTTTTTTTTTTTTTATTTTTTTTATTCTGTGAGGAGAGAAATGGCCATCATGTCTGTCTTCCCTTTATGTCGCTTCTGATGCGGCGTTTGTCTCCGTTAAAGGAATACCAGGTTGTTAAATAAAAGTATTCCTTCTGCCACAGAATCGTATGTGTCACCGAGTGAATAAGCTATTAGATTTTACCGCTTTGCCTGTCTGGCGACTGCTTAGTTTTGTATGCTTGTTTTGTTTGTTTTTGTGTTTTTTTTTTTTTTTTTTNACGCTCTGGTTGATAAGATACACGTCTGACAACTTTACATTTTAAGCTGTGAACGGGAGGGAGGAAACATTAAAATCCGTGTAACTCTTTCCCAGCGTTTTTGCCTGTTCCCTTTAACTGTTTCATCCATGGAAACACAGTGTTTCAGCTATACTTGAGCACTGATTAGCCAGTGGTTTCACATGCTTGTATCCTTCATACAAAATTATTTTAGTTGGCATTTGAAACATACAAACACTTACTTTTAGGAGTATTCATCCCCCAAAACTAGGTCATCAGAACCCTACAAAATCTTGTATGAAAGTTTAAGATTTTGTTATACAAAAGCCCACTTTTTCCAAGTTGTGAAGAGACTAGTTGTGATTAAATTTATTCACATGGCAAATGTTCAGCCTCATAAGTATGATAAGCTGACGTTGTTGCACAGATTTTTGGCACTGAACAACATAATTCATAGCAGTGTCTGTGATCCAGTATTTGGGTTTTTATTATAGTTCACAGGATTTGAGAAATACTTCAAAATATTTTTGCATGAAAATTTACAATAGAGCTTTACAATGAGGTAGGCTTTTACATACAATGCTGTAAACATAGTGCATCATAACAGGAGTGTCATACCCAGGCAGGGCTTGTCTGCTGTTTTAATGCATTTCATAAATATTTGAGGGGGGAGGTGGGGTGTCTGGTTCTTCAAATGACTGTACTTGTAGATAGTCCTGTTTATCTAAGAAAATGTATTCAAGCTGGTGGGACTCCTGGGAGCTTGCAGAATTGACACCTATCTATTTCATATACACCATTAAATTTTAAATTAATAATGTAAAATGAAGCTTTGTAAGGTGACACAGATCGAAGTATTGTTTGTTGTTTCTTCATTCATGACTAATATTTTTCTCAAACTTCTTAATCTCTGAAACTTTACTGAACTGCCTGCTTTTGAAGAATACTTCCTGGGTGTGTTTGTAAATTATTTACCTTTGTACAGAACTCAAAGGTATCAGTTTTATTGAAATCCAATTATTTTAGTTGAAATTTAACTGAAGAGTTCTAAGATAAAGATGCTGTGTGATTCTTTGTTTTCAGGTATCTATTTTTATTCTCAGTATAGAGTTTGCATTCTATTTTTCTTGAATTACTGAGTCTAAATAGTTTGATACAGTTTCTCTTTCCTTAAAGTTGTATAGAGAAGCAGTAAATCAGATGGTCTGAGTATGTTCTTAAAAGAGATAAAATTCCATTTTATTAAAATAAAACCTTTTTTCTTGGCTTTCTCAATTCAGAGTTTTTTCTTTACTTTCCCACAGGTAAAACTTGTTCTATGATAACTTGCAAAATTTGTCTGTTAAACTAAAGCTTTTTGTATTTCTGATAATATTAGAGTGTTTCTCTGGAAGCTAACACATGAATATAACAAAGTATACAGTATTATCATTGTTCCATTTAATTGAATAAAGTGATTATCTAGGCTACCTTGGCTTGAACTATCCTCATTTTCTCAAGCTCTCTGACAGGACACAAGTACTCTAGTAGAGAGAGATTTATTCTTCAGAAACACAGAGTATATTCTATTGGAATATATTCTGTAAAATATTAAATGGCATATATTTTTGGACTGCTTTTGTCCTCAAGTTTTCTTCTTAAAAACTAAACTGGGGCTGCTCCAGCTTTCTTTTCTAGCAGCATGTATGTTATTTGAGCATTTTATTATCTTGAGTTTTCTAAATACTGTAGTGAATTAGTATTACCACAGAAGGAGGAGAGTAAAAAAGAAGGGGAGAAACAGCAAGAGGAGGAACCGCTGAGAATATGCCCAAGTTCATAGAAAAAGCTCATCTTTTAAGATAACTTACCTTCCTGCTTTCTTCTATCCAATAGCGTGTTCATAATATTTCTTTTATCTATATATGAAAAAATTCATAATGGTTAACATGGTCAACAACTCAAAAATGATGAAAGCTGTACTGCTGTTGAAATGAATTCACTCCGACATTAGGAAGTAGTTTGTACTACATTAATGCATTGTAGCTTATGACAGCAATGCTGACCATTCGATAGGGTGTTGGCTAGTGAAGAACCAGTTTTTTAAATTATTTTTTAATGTTAGCAAAGTATTTAGAGATGAAAGGGAAAGATATTAAAATATGAGTATTTTTGGTACCATTTTGTACAGATGGGACTGTAATTGGTGACATGGGAATAGTATATATACAGAAATATTTGAAATGCTAATTCATTTTTGCTTCAGTTTTCCAACTGCCAGCTGTAATTATGGATCTCATTTAACAGATGCTAACACAGGGAGTAACTTCACTCCTGGAGTAATCCCAATGAGACACGGAAGTAAAGTTAAGGCTCAGGTACTTAGGCATTGGTGTAGATACAGTTCGAGGAATTTGCTGGATGCTGTTATTAATGACTTTCTGGTACCTAGGTTATAAACCATTGTGTTATACGCAAGCTAGGTTATTCACTAGTTTTCTTTATCAAGATTAACGGAAGTCTTTAGACTTAAATTTACCACTGTTTACAATCCTAAAATTTCATTATATTTTGGGAGAGGGTGATGAATCTGAAATATTTTCTAGCTCCACAGAGCTCTCATAAAATTTCAGAAATTTATGTGAAATTGTTTATGAAACTATTTCGATTTGCTTTATATTGTTTTCCAGTAGAATGTATTATATACATAAAACTGTTCTAATAACAGTAATAATGTCTTCAAAATACCTCAAATCTACTTTTTGATTTTTTTTTAAAACATCCTAATAAAGCATCTGTTTGAAATAAGTTCTATACAAGCTGTTGAATTGGCAGAATGAACTGAAATAATAACTTAAGGCTTCCATCAGCGTCTTCCTTCTGTGAAAATGATACAAATCCTTTAAAAAGACAAACTGTTTTAGCCTCTCTTTACTTATGGTTAAAATATAAAATCAACTAAATACATAGAATAAAGAGGTGGTATATTTCTTTAATGAATATTTAGATACATGTACCATTTAAAGATCCATTTTTATTTAATTGAAAAATTACATTTTGCTTCACTGAGAAACCCTATATTTTTCAATTCAGTTTGCAAATTTAATGTTGAACTTTCAGGTCAAATAAAATGTCTTTGTAATTGTAAAATTAAATATTATTAATATCCTGAATGACTTCTTCTGTCCCATAGGACTTTTCTACAAGGACGTAGTAGGAATGGATCCAGAAATGTTCCGTATAATATTAATGGAAATTACTTTAAATTCTTTGTCATGTAACAGGAAATATGGTCCTTTTGTAGCACTTTGTGCCTGTTGAACAATCCTGTAAGATTTTGTAATAGAGATATGATTTTGGTTTAGCTTCAGAAATTCTAGGACAGGGAAATATTTTCCCTGCTCGCCCCTGTAAGGACAGAAAATCCTTGCAGAACAAAGAAATAAAGGCATGAAGGAATGAACTACACATTAGAACAAATTCTCCTCAATTCCTGGAAAGGAAACTAAAAATATTATCTTGGGTTTTTGGGTGTTTGGGTTTTTGTAATAATTATTTTCTTTCTTTCTCNCCCCCCCCCCCCCCCCCCCAAGTGAATTTAAGATGCTTTAAAAGTTAATGAGAAAACAGAAAGCATATTTTGGAGAAACTTCTGAATGCTTCTGAATAAATGAAAAAACAGCCTAATTCTATGCTTCCTTTTGAAACTTAAATTTAGACAAAAATATTTTTGCGTTTCTTCAGATGCCTTTTCTTCTCCTTGATTTGAAAGCATTTTGTAATTGAGTAGCTATTTGTTTTGATAAGAACTAATATAAGTGTAATTATAAAAGGGTGAGTAGAGAGGACAAAAGATTATATTGTTTCAGATTTTCAAAAATATTGAATCATTGTTTTCTTTACGTTTATGCTATCCTTAAGTCAACGCAGAAAAACGAGGATGTGATTAATGCAGTACTTAGAAGGTTAAGGTGAAGTTTCAGGCTGGATTCAAAAGCAATAAAAAGTGTAACAGGAAACTTTGTATTGCTTCACATTAATGTCCAGGGCCAGATCACAACTACTGGAACGATGGAACAGTGTGATGTCATTTGCTGTCTGGGTTTACATGGGTTTTTTTTGAAAGTACCATGGAAGTAACAACATACTATTTTTTAGGAGTTAAAAGGGGTAGATTTTAAAAAAAATAGGGCCCTTGCTTTGTCAACGAATACAATTTATTTGCTTTATGTTTTGATGCATATTTCACGATTGTTCCCTGTGCAAACTCAGAGATGGAGACTGGAACTGAGGTGGCTAATTATTCACACAGTTTTATGGAAGATAAAACCCCCTAATTTTCAACCATTTGTCCTTTATGTATCTTACCATTGCTTGTTCTTATTTTGATACTTAGTTATTAAAGCCATAGAAATACGTGACGGGTCTCAGTCTCACCACAGATGTACTGTGCTTTATACAGTCAGTTTGTTTTCTTGATGTGAGTGGAAGGTGGCAGCAGTGTAATGAAGTCAGTGTAAGACGCTCCCTGAGAGGTTTTGACCTTTCACTGATTCCTTGGAAAGAGGTACCATTCCCATCCCGGTGCGATGCACGAAGTGGTGAGTGCAACACCTGCACTGACTATGCTGTGCCGACATCTGGAGGCTTGCTGCAGTAGAGTCGATTTTTTGTCAGGCTTATCATTAACTTCACAGGATAAAATAAGAGTAATAGCTACATGTACACAGCACGTATATGATGGAGTGTGGTAACATTTACAAATAATGACAAGTGAGACTTTAATAATGCATATATGTGTGTGTATGTCTATATGTACGTATAAACGTGCCAATTGCTAGATTAAAAAGCTGTTGAAAATCAGACTATAATTCTGTTTTCAGTTACAATTAATGCCTAAGTAACCAGGCTGTGTTGAACTATTTTGCTTAGTGATGGGCAGCGTAGCTGCCTTTTTTAATGGCAAAGCTCTGATTTTGAGCTATGCAGCCTTCCAGCAGAGGACTAGTGTTTCCCTATAGCATAATATTAGAGTGGTGGGCATGCTGGGGTGTGGTCGGTCGTTTGTTGAGGCAGTAGGAACAAGTGTAAAACCATCTAGGAAACAGCTCTTCTGGGACACAGAGTGAAAAAACGCCTTTTGCATGGAAGGAGAAGATGAGTGAGATCTGTTTTGTGTCTCCCTCCTGGGCTGCCCTGCGCCCCCACCGGCCATGAGGGCTGACTCTCAGCTGCCTTCAGTTACTTTCAACAACTCTCTGTCTCCCTCTTCCTTCCCACCCTGTATCTGCAGCATCTGGATACAAAATGCGAGAGTACGCACATCTTTCTGGTGAGATTTCAAGCCAGTCTTGACCTTTTTTAGGCTTGAAGGGAAGAGACGCTGGGTGGGGAGCCTTGGTATGACCTTAAAACTGCAGGTGAGAGAGAGAATGATTTTGATGAATAAGCAAGAAACCAGAAATTCCAAAATGTTTCCCTAGCTGTAAGGTGGATTTGGTTTTTAATGATGGGAATGAGACAACAAAAGAGGAAAGATTCAGACATTCATTTTCTCTGTAGTCTGAGTAGTACCAGAAAGGTGTTTGTGTTTTGTGTGCAACATCGGGAACAGAATAAACGTATTGGGTTTAAGGTGTTGCTAGTATCTCTGTTGTAGTGATAGATGTTTGTTTAAAAACTGCATGTTGCGGATAAAATTAGTTTTAAATTGATTTGTTTTCAAATTGGTTTAGCCATTCAGATTCAATTTTATCTAAGACATTGAGGGGTTTCTAGACAACTCTTTCCTGAATATCACTACAGAGCTTTTTGGCATTATACCCAAATTAACAGCATGCTGCGTCATTAAAAAATAAAAGAGCTGCAATTTTTTCTTGGCGTAGATTTCTGCAAAGCGATAAAAGACTCCCTATGTTGATTACAAATATTGTAAAATGTTTTCTTTGCTCTATAAACTTGGGGCATTTCATGCTTGGATATATTATTTGTGGCCTCTTAAGACCTTTTCAATTTTTCTGCTTGTATCTTGTTTGATCAGGGTTTCAGTCCTCACGTGCAAGAGAGATTTTTGAAGGACAAAACCAACGTGCCCTGCAGAGAAAGCAAAGGCAATGAAGGCAGTTATAGGCAGGATACACATTAGTTAGGAATCTTGGATTTAGCTAACGCCCACCCTTTTACCGACGGAAAGTTGCACAGTTTCCCAGTGCCCTCATTTCTTCATATTTAAAGCAGGAATAAAATTGACCTGGCAAGCAAACAAGCAGTGCCGTTCTTTATTTCTGCATTGAAATACTAGAGTTTATTTGCTATTAGATATTTGTTTGTTAGCAGACCAAACACAGCTTGGTCTCTTTCTCCAGTTGCAATGCTTATACAGAGAAATTCCCAAGCCTCATCATACCTTGTAGATGTTCCCAGCTCTTGAAAGTATCAACTGAAGGACCACATGCAACTTGCCAGTGAGGTCTGTGCACCCTAAATCTCTTCCTGCATAATCTCATATGAGCACAAAACCTTCCCAACCAGAAAGTGCAGTCTCCAGATTTTATAAATTGTAAAAAAGGATTATAGCTGGCTAAAAGCTTCTCAGAAGCGTTGATAAAATTGCCTTTTGCTGTCCCTGCAATAAAGAGTCAAGGATAGGCTCCTTCTCCCTTGGGCAGAAGAGGAGCTGGCATTGGACTTAGTCTGTGGGGCAGTGCAGGGACCAATTTCTCAAGTATTAGACTTTAGCTACTCGTGTGATTGCAGGTCACACCCTAAGCCCTAGAGCTGGCTGAAAGCCAAGAATTTAGTTTCATAAAACCATTTTGTGTTGTTTAATTTTGCTTTTGCATTTCATTGCAACAGAAGCATGGCTTTTCATGCCTTTTGGTGTAGCACATGGATAAAGGGTGTAGCACATGGGAATAGGAGAAGCCATCCTGGAATAGCTGGTGGGCTGGAATCCCGAATGCCTCTTGCTGTGCTTGAACAGAACAGGGATGCAAATCTGAATCTCCAACGTTTTTTTCTTTTCTGAAAATGAAGAAGTTCTACTTTATAAAATGTGTTTTTATGAAAGGCTCATATTTTTACTTGTTTAGCTAAACTTTTTGCTGGTTCATTGATGGTAGCATTCAGTGGATAGCTTTTATGCCATAGCCTCCTGCTATGCAGGATTATTTTCCAGATATCTTTCATGTTGAATAACACACAATGTCATATGGAATTGACATTCATGAAAAATAGAAATATGAGTGCTAATGTTCCTGCTGTGAAATTCTGGAGGCAGTTAGTAAGAAATTTTAATCAGCCATTAAATAATCAATAGTTACTAGTTCACAAAAGACTTTTCAAAATTTTAATTTCTTTGGTTTCAGGATATTGGAAGTTACAGATAACATTTTCAACAGGCCTCAAGGAGTAAGAAGTCTGACTAGCATTGAATTTAAAAGTAATTTGAACATTTTATTACCTCAGGCTTCCTTGAAAATCCCAGCATGCGTGGGTTGGATCAATTGTTCCGTTACTACTGAAAGCAGTGAACTGTGGATTCTAAATTTCTAGTCCTTCAGAAATGTATGGATCTGGATAAGGAGAAGTGAAACATCCTCAGTTAAACTTTCAGTTTCTAGAAGACTTTGTAGAGAGACTTTTAAGTACCTCATAATGAGTAAATTCAATTTTTCTTCTCGTTCATACCCAGGGTCCATCTAATTCTGTGGAAAAGACCATGTGTTCTCAAATATATCATAATCTTTTCCTTTTTGTTAGTTGCATAATTTAAATAAGAGAACTCATTTGTACTGGCAAAGATTTGTGGTGTGAAGACTTTTCTTTACTGAAAAGCACTTTTATTTTTTTCTTTTCATAGTGCCAATAGAAAAAAAGTACTTGCCATCACTGTCTCTCTCTAGATATCTAAATTTGTCTTTGGGCTGTTATCTTGAATTGCTCTGGAAAATATTCAGATTAACTTACTAGTTGGATACTCTTTAGTCTGTTTTTATAATTTTGAGTTAATCAGTCTAAATTTTCTGGGGAAATGTTTTCAGTGAATAAGCTTTTCTGAGTATACTTGTTACCTTCTCTGTTAGTATCATCTGAACAATAATTCAGCCATTCTTCTCAACTCTGGCACATGCTGCTTCGAAGTTATATAAAGTCTCCATTAACTCCAGAAACAGTTCATATGGATGCATGTGAAACAGACCTACAGAAAAAATCATCCCTGTTTATTGTGCGTTGGATCTTGGAGCATGTGAACCAATTTCATTTCAGATGAAGCTAATGGGGGAGTTGAAATCTTCATAGCATGGGCATCAGGTCCTCAGTATCAAAATGTAGCCAAAATCACCTGTCGCCTGACAGTTAGGTAATTTTCTTTAAAAGGGACTTGTGTGTATTGACCCTTTCACGCACGGAAAAGAAATGGCTCAACTTTCATACTGTCTGAGCAGGTGGTCTAATAATTGTATTTCTGTATTTAAAATAAGAAAAAAGAGTTGGAGAAACTAGCCAATAACATTGCCTTTCCTCCTCCATGGCTGGGACGACTTTTAAAGAAAAAAAAATGTAAGCTGGAAGGAAATACTGCTGAAATCTAGCCTCGAGAGAAGTCTCTCTCCACAGGCATCGGCTCATTGATAGAGGTGTCCTCCTACAGTTCTGAATAATGCATAAGGGAAGTAGGATTAAGTCCTATCCTTAGTATTCCCTATTGCCTAACTTGTGACAGTGCCAAGGACTTTTATATTGTGTTCTTCTTTCCTTCCTTCCCTCCCTCCCTCCCATCCAGCGTTTACTTCAGTTTAGGGCAGAGCTGAAGGACAGAACAGAGAAAGAGGACTAGTCCTCCTCCTTTTCCCTGGGCTGATACAATCTCTTCCATCCCTGGACTTGGGAGTGTTTGAGCTAGTCGCTACCACTTGCTGTACAGTCACCTCCCAGCTCCAGCTTGCTTGGCCTCCCGTGGCTCCGAGTGACAAGCGTGAGTTAGCCCAGCCTACTGTGCCAGGAGGAGACCTGGGATTTCAGGATGTTTGTGCTGGGTGGCTCCTACAGATTGAGTGGGAGGCAAGTTGAGGGTCAAAGTCCAGGTTTAGAAATGCATGGTCATAGGCTAGATATAGACTTGGTCTCTGTAGAGTATACAGGCTCCTGACTAGTGATAAAATAGGAGCTGACCATTATTACCGGGCAGTAGGATGAGATCTGTAGGGAGGGTGGTTTTGTCCACTTCAGAAGCATGGGATGTATTAAGCACCGTTAGGGAACAGTTGTGTCAGTTGTGTTTGAATCTGCTGTGGTAAGTCACACGGCCCCTTGTCAGATTCAATCATGTAACCTCTTAAAAACTTACTAATTGTCCTTCTTTTTGTTCTGCTCCGCAGTTCAAACTAAAACATGCTGCAGAAGGCTGTCCTTTTTGTCAGAAGTTGGCATTTTTAAAAGCAAAAAGTGGTAATGTAAGAGTGATTCACCTCTGAAGACACATTTCCTTTTGATAGTTAGATAACAGAAGCATAATGGAGATCTTTCAAAGTATTTATGCAAAGCAGCATATTATTTAGCCACAAATATAGTCTAAATTCAAAAGACAAAATAAGGGTGCTTTAACTTCCTCTGTTTGTAGTCTGTTTTGTATATCAGAAGACAGCTGTAGATCAGAAAAGACATGCTCCTGGTAAGTGATGGGTATATATGAGCAGGAACTTCCTGTGAGATATTGACCTGGTCACAGTCAGCTGCCCTGAAATTTGTTAAGTAATCTATCTAATATGTCTAAGGAGTAGCATATCAGAATCAGTCCATCCAAATGCCTCAAGAAGATCAATAAAAGGATAATAAATCCGATAATTCTCTGTGATCTGCTCTGATGTGAAGCTACTGGGGAAGCCTTGTAGAGTACGAAGATTAATTCTAGTACACATTTGTTTGGGTGACAAATGCTCTGTGCCAGAACTGTGACTGGTGAAAAATTAATTTCAAATTAATTTTCAAACTTTATTTTGTGCGATAGTCTGCTGTCATGAAACTGATTGTCAACAAATGGCAGTTGATGAGGAGGTTTTCAAAAGGGAAATAGACCCAAAGTTTACAGTTTTCCAGCCTTTTTTTTTTGCTTTTGTGAATCTCCCACTTAATTTCTGTTCAGCGAAAGAAACATCTCTGTCTATGATATTGTTCTAATTTTTAAATCATCGTTATTATAATAATAAACTGTTTTTTAACTATGACACAATAAATATAAAGGCTGAAGGGGTAATAAATATATGTAGATAGTTAATATCCTTACCAGATTAGGAAGATTAGTTATCAGTCCCCTACGAGAAGGGAAACCCCTCCCTCCCATGTTGTTCAGGCATAGTCCCGGAAGTCAATAATTTTTTTGTTTCATTAGTCTGTGGTAGGTTTAGAATCAAGGATATTGTCTAGAAATGATTCCACATATAGTTTCTTCATTATTTTTCCAAGCTTAAACACTTTTAGGAAAGAATCCTAGCACTTCTGCTTCTGACTGAATGACATGGGAGAAGTGGCCTTTCTCAGGGAAAATCGGCACATTTAGGAAATATTTTCAAATGTTTGAAAACCTCAGAATTCTATTTGTGAGCTCCGTTCTAAAAATGTTCAAAGATTTGGGGACTAGCTGCATATTTTCAAATCAACTCCAGACACTTTGAAGATCAAGAATAGTACTTTAGCCATCTAGATCTTGGTCAGTGAAAGAAATTGGTATTTACTTTAAAAATAAAAAACAGAAAGGAAGAGTTGGAGGTTTCCGTTTACAAAAATAAAAGCAGAGCAAATGTTAACTGACATAAAACACTATTTTCACAATCTGAGTCTGCTAAATTTCATCATTTGGATTATAGACTTTTTAAAACTTTGTAGATTGTGATTTTTTTTCACATTCCTAAATTTTTACTGCACAAAAATCTGATCGTGCCTTAAAATCAAACAGAATACTCTTTGTCCCATCTGTTCATATTGCCATACTGTCATAGTATCTGCCTTTCATGAATCTAGATAAGGAAAAATTTATGTTGAAAGCAAAGTAGATGATGGAATCTGAGCACCCTCTACCCCTGGTCAGTGAAGTCTTGTTTCTCAGAAATACATGTTCTGCTGGTGCCAGCTGAAAGGGCTTGTTGCATTGTTATAAATTCAAGTTGATGATGTCTCAGCTTGATGGGTGCTAATTCTGGGATGCATCTCTGAAGAAGAGAATTCAGACCTACTTTAAATGTCATCTTTAACTGTAGACACTTAGTGTTGCACTTGTTCTGCTCCAATTAGTGATATTTCAGTGAAGATAATAGATATAATTTATTAAGGCTTTGCCTGCAGACTTTTTGGTGTCTAATGAAAGTCAGCTCAAAAGTTTAGGTGGACAGTTATAATAAGTACAGGTATCCTTAAGCAATTTCACCAATATAACACATTCTGGATGAAACCAAAATGGATTTCAGGCAGTAATACTGGTGAAATAAGGAAGTAAATAAGTCTTTATAATCTTAGTGACTTGCTTCTTGGGTTAGCCAGTAGTTATATTGTCAGAGTTGACTTCAGAAACACCAAAACGGCACTACCCAATTAATTTTGGAGATTGTACTGGAGCACTGTAATCATTTTTAGTACAAAAATGTCAGGATTAGGGAGGAAGTGTGTCAGGTTCTGGTTTCTAGTGTTTCTTACTGTTGGGAAATAAGAAAAAGACAAGGAAAATAATACATGAAAAAGAGAAGTTAGGACTTAACCTACAGCCATTTGATAGGAGAAGGAAGAAGACAACACCTTGGTTCACTTTCCCTATTTCATAAGCTCTCAGCTCTTGTTTGCTCCCTTACTTTCATCGCCAGACTGTAAATTATCTACTGTCAAGGCATTGAATTCTGAAGGAGTATTTTAGCAAAATGATACATCAAGGAAGCTGTAACGGCGGCACAAAAGCAAGGATAAGAACATTTCCTTTTATCCAACAAAGAGATACTGGTTTAAGATGTTCAAACTATTAGCATAGCTACTTTTGGAAATAACCAAACATGGCTCATAAAATATTTTCTTAGTTTTTCAATAGTAAATTCAGATGTTGTGTGTTTATTTTAGCATGTGGACAAAGCTAGGTTAAAACCATGTTCAGACTAGCGCAGTAGGAACTTTTTTGCCTGCTGTGCTCTTATTAGGCCACAGATTCATCCAGGTCATTAGAGTTCAATTTATCTATTAGATAAATCTCTTTATCTCTTAGAATAAGGTGAGATAGCACTAATGCAAATTAAAATCAGCTGTTTATGGCAGCATAGAAATACAAGTTATTTCTGATTAGTGGCACAATGTTTCATTTCTGCCCATCCCCTCTCTGTGAGGTTTATTTCCTAACTGGAACAGACAAATTCAGCTGCTGGGTTGCCTGATATGCAAAATGATGCACCATGGAGATGATACATTTGGGGGCTCATGTTCGTAGGCAGTGTGTTTTTAATGTTCATAGGAAGTACCAATAGATAAGTAAATAAACAAACAATGAGGCCAAAAGAAGAAAGAAAAGGTGGTGCTTTCCATAACAAGTTGATATTCAGAAGTGTCACCCCAAGTGGAAAAAGATCAGGGATCAAGCAGACCAAATGAATGTTGTCATTTTCTGTCAACTCATTCTGAAGCTGGAATGGGAACACATTGCAGTGTGATGGAGTATTGAAAGTTCAAGCTGCATTAATAGCACATAAAGCTTTCAGATCATGTATGAAGAAAAAACTAATTTCTTCTTAAACACATTTTTTAATTCTTTTCCAAGTAAGCTCTCCTCTGTTGATTTTTTTTTTTCGTGCTAAAATATTTATAATTAAGTCAGGACTGCAGTTTGTACTCTCATTTTATGTATTTTGAGAAGATAATCAAAGTGACAGTGTTCTTAGTTGTAAATGTCATAAAATTTGCTCAAGTAGTTTTGAACGTTATCATTCTTCATAGTCATTTGTTGGGTCTTTCACACCGATTCTTGAAAAAGGGGAAGAGCACTGTAATGTCCATTCAGCCAATCATGACCGTTCAGCACTGAACAGGATGTATTTTTCAGAATATCTACTTTTCCTGTTTGTACCAATTTTTTTGAACAGACCTGCGGTCCTCCTTTCTTTTCTGCACACTTTGGAAAAAGACCATCCTCTAGTTCCTCAGGTGATGCCCTGGTGATTGGTTGAGAAGAGGCAGCCCTGAGAGTGCGGTGTTAAGGTTTCACTTCTGAAAGGGAAGAAAAAATACAGGACTGGGTCACCAGCTTGGTTGAAGTTAGGGCTTGGCTGTGAGTAGAAACTTTTTGCATCTTTCCTTTAGAAAATGGTTCAATCTTCTTAGGCAGGGCTTGAAGATTCTATTTAACTGTATACGTTTTACTCTTTTACCTTACTGTGGAAGACAGCAGGAAGTTGATATTTCATGGTAATTTGTTCCTATTACACTTACCTTAAATAAGAAGTTATTCTCATTCCCTCTCCAAGAGAAGAACTGAGATAGCATTTAGCGTATAATGTCTCAGTATCATAAGATTTTGTTCTGGTATTTTTTTCCCCTCCCGCAAGCTCTGTTGTCTCTCACAGAGTTTGTTTTTGTTTTGCTTCAGGAACAAAAACTTTGATTTTGATTGTAGCTCTACTTCTGACCCTCCATGAGATGTTGATTTGAGATAGTTGTGCTATAGTCCCTTATTAAAGACTTACACTTTATAATTTTGAACACACCTTATAATTTCTTATTCTATGGACTTTTATTTTCTGTCTTCATCGTTTATATATTAAATGTCAGGTTTGCTCAGCTATGAAGTAAAGAGCGCTGGTGGGACCCAGTTTCAGCACACTTACCTTGACATGTACCTTGACACAGATGAATTTTTATCAAGCATTCTGTGTAAATGTTTATCCCCTTAAAGCTCTGCTTTTGTGGGGGGCAATAGTACATGTTTCAGGTTAATCTCCTATGCCTGTTACTAAGATTGACTATCACTGTGGAAGTGAGTCAGGACATTGTGTTATGCAAAGCAGTTGTAGAGAAATTAATTATGTGGTTTTTTTCTTTATGGTACATACTTAAATACCTTTTTCTCACCGGGTTGAAACTACATAAAGTGAAGGAAAATGTCATACTGTGGTGTAACTATTGAGTTTTGTATTGAATGGCTACCAGTTGAGGGACTGAAATTTCAATGTATTCCATAAGCCACATAACAAAAACACCAGTGCTTGATTGCATTAAAATCTGTATTTCAAGGGTTAACAATGTTATGCAAAAAGTAATTGAAACCCGGTAATTTTACCTGTGCGTATCTTTGCCTGTGGAGATTTCTGTGTATGCTAATAAAGAAAACCAATTATAATCATGCCAGGCTTTTTTTCTTGTTTGGACCTACTCACCTACAGTGTGTGCATGGCTGACATTTTGAACCATGGGTCTCCTGAGGTTTAGTCTTGTAATCATATATATATATCCATATAAGTAGATACCCAGCCATGATAAATACATAGACATAATTCAACGCTTGGGGTTAATGAAAGGGATGTGCACTACACTG
This sequence comes from Anarhynchus alexandrinus, assembly GCA_008711295.1. Classification (NCBI taxonomy): domain Eukaryota; kingdom Metazoa; phylum Chordata; class Aves; order Charadriiformes; family Charadriidae; genus Anarhynchus; species Anarhynchus alexandrinus. The sequence continues at coordinate 391,072 of VUYV01000089.1, forward strand.
GGATCAATTGCTTTGTATTTTTGCGTACCTAAAATATGTATTGCTTTCAATCATAAACGAAATTTTTCTTGGAAAAATAATAATTTGATTATCGGCTACATCAATTATAAGGAAAATATTTTATTTGCATTCTGCAGATAGGCACTTGATTTACAAACTTCTTAGAACAAAATATTGAAAATATTTATTTTCTGTCTTCAGTCACTAAGAGAACTTCAAACTCAGAAAGACACTTTGTTGCAAGACATTTTCTGCTTGCCTTAAAATGATATACTTTAAATGTGGGCTGCATACCTTTAGTTAAAAGAGGGCTAGTGAAGTTCTGCTAATGCACACAAAGAGTGTAAAGGATGTATTAAGTCATTGGTACTTTATTCAATAAAAGATTAAATTAGTACCATGTAAACTTGATTGCCACTCTATTGAAGTTATGCATGTTTACACGCTATCGTGAATTTGGCTCAAAATTTGCTGATGACTGTGAAAAGAAAATGCCTGAAAATAATGTTTATAAATCTTGTATATCTTTTAATGGGATTTGTATTCCTTGTGGTCTCAGCTTGTTCTTTAATAGTCAACTCCTCCTTCTCCACTTCGCCTTTCTGTGTGTGTTCATATTGGTTGTATACAAGTCCATGTGAATTTAGGAGCAGAAGTCAATTTCCACTTTGTTTAACGCATTATCAGAGAAATTAATGAAATTCCAATAATATGACCTTCAATTTGACATACATAGACCTCTTTAGTTCACATACGTCTAACTCTACAATGTTTGTCTTCACACTTTTATAATTACTGAATATTTTGAGACTGAAAGCTCATAAACCAAAGTAACAGCGTCTTTATTTGTAAATGGTGCAAATCAGTTTTTCAAAGAAAGGCACTTTATTATATTTATAAACTGAATCACTTTTACTGATGATGATGTATAACCCATAAAAACGGGGCTGGAACTCTAGATGTCAGGTTGAGTTTGCCAGTTTGAGGAGTAGTAAAGTCTTTTATTTTTTTTTTTTCCCTTGTAAAAGATCAGACTTGATAGGGATGAATTTAACAACAGTAATCTTGGAATTACACAGTGCAATGTTTTTACAGAGTCATTGTTTCTGAAGGAACTGTGCATTGTCTTTATGTTACAGGCCTGGAAAGTAACATTTTCTGTAGATGTCAGCTTCTGTCTGGTGTGATGTCCTGTTCTTCTGGTGATGCCACATGCAGCACTGAGTAGTATTGGCAAATGGAAGAGGTCTGTTGGAATAAGGTAGGTTTCTTTCTTTTCCACAAGGGCATGGCTTGATGAAGTTCTTCATAATTGCTTTTCTATTTCATTAAGTCAAACAGGTATTTTTAAGACTTTATTTTCAAGGTATCACCATTGCACTGCAGCAAAACCCACCGTTCATGATCAGTAACAGAAACTAGGAAATAAAAGGATATATTTTAATTCCTATCATTGATTTTGAGAAAAAATAGTGTCTATAATATCAATGATTTCTATACTGGTCCAAATTCATTGCTTGTAGTTTTAAAGACTATTGAAATAGGAGCAGAAGATTCAAGTGTGTATGGTCTTTCTTCAACATGGTGCTGCAAAATATGGGCTAGAGCAAATTGGAGCTAGGAAAGCAAAAAAATATATATATATGAAAAGCTTAGAACTGGGGAAACTGGGAAAGAGACTTTTGGTTGGAGAGGACCCTTTGATTAGCAAACCCTGAAGAAGTGTTATAGGGTAATTGTGGAATTATGATAATGGTGGGGGGCAGTCGTGAAAATAGATTATTGTGCTGGATCCATGTTTCATTTCACCTTGATTTGTCATTGGTTTTGGTGGCTTCCTCTGTGTTGGTATCCAGTGAGAGGAGCTATTAATACATCCAGGTGTTATACTGGGCTACAGTGTTCTGTGAGCTTTCATTAGTCTCACGGTTTTGTTCCAAAGCTTTCTTGGGATGTTGTGATTGTTACCTGTGACTACAAGTATACTCTGTAGTCCCCATACAAGTGTTGTCAGAAATAGCGTGTCTTAATTAGCACTCTATAGCCGAGGTCCCTTCCTAATAGAATGGTTGAAAGAGAGTGATTTTGAGAAACGTTTGCATTTTATTTATGCACATCGTCTTTGGTCAAAGTGCAGTGCAATGACTGGATACTGCCTAAAGGCATTGGTTCCAGTTTACTGTTTTCTCACTGGTAAAAGACATATTGAGGTGAGAGTTTGTTACTTAAACATGGGGCTGGTAAATATGACACAAATCCTGCAATAGACCCACAACCATCTGGAATGGCAGCTGAGCCCTTGGCAGGATACTGTAGGGTATGCAAAACGCACTGGTTGCCTATGCTTTGCAGTCCTGTCCTATATATTCGATTTCTTTTGAAAGGAACCGTACAACCTGAGCTGATTCAGTTTGTGTTGTGACAGATTGTAATCCAGATTCAGAGGTGATGTTGTAAGTGGGAGTACCTGGAGACCTGTAAGGAAGGAAGGGTTGAAATGAAGCAAGTAAGGCAACCACTAGGAAGATGTAAGGTGGTAGTGGGGGCTTAATTTATCTTACTTTCCACTGACTGCTTTTCCTACTTCTCCTCCTCGTGGGCTAGCAACTCACCACTTTCAAGTGAGCGACATCTTTTCTGAGTTGTTCTGTCATGCATTATTTCACAAAAAAAAGAAATGTATTAATTGCTGTACTCTGTACTGCATCCCCTCATTGTGTACCAAGTGTAAGGGAAAATATTATGGTTGGTATCTGACATGTGGAACTAATTTGCCTCCATTGGAGTTCAGGGAGAGGTCTTGGCTATTACAGTGGAAGAAAACATTACGAATTATAGGCACCTCACCTCATGATGCTTCATTTGTAGTTTCCATTTGTGATAATATGCTGTGAATAAAATATGGGGACGATATCTCGGCCCCATTGAAATCAGTAGGAGTTTTTCTCTTAACTTCAGCTAGGCCATGACCCTGGGAATCTGCTGGCTCCTGGTGAAGAATTTGTTCTATTCATGCCTCCACCTAGACCTCCTCTGAGGACTTAGTTTTTAATATTACTACCAAATCTGCTTCTTAGGTAATAATTCTCTCTTATTGAAGTTTATTTGTACTTGGTTTGGGGGATCCTATGCTCAAAGAAAAACATCTTTCTATACCTACATTTTTCTATCCTTAAATATGACAGTATTGTTAAGGGTAATTATAGACTGACTCTCAGGAAATACTATCTGATGAAAAGAGAGGAAGGAGTTCAGAATAATTTCCCAAAGGATGGGGGGGCAATCCTACAGGTAAGATACAATATGAAACTATTCTGCTTGTTGAAGAGTATAAAATGGACTGCAAGAAACAAGGCTTAACTCTGAGAGGAAAGACTAGATCACTTAATAGCTCTTTAATATTGCCAGTTTCTGCAATCACAAATTCTTTCCTTGAGTGTGTTGTGGATTTTTCTTTACCAACAGTTTTGATTTGATAAGCTTATTATTGTCCATGGGTGAGAAGTTGTTTTTAAGTATTATTCTTGCTTTAGTAATAGACTCTTTCACACTCCTACAGTTGGAGCCTGTATTGCCCACAGGTCACTCATAACTTACAAAACTTTATACTAAAGGGCATCAGAATTCTTATTTTGTGCATAATTTTTCTTTCCTATCAGCTGATGTGCTGTTTAACTGCTCTTTGTTCTACAGTATACCACTCAATGTATAGAACAAGCATAAGAGTATATTAAAATTGGTGTGTGACATGTGGAGCTAAATTTTGATAGTCAAAAACATGAATGCTACGTCAAAGCTTTTTCTGACTTTGGGATATTTTCTTAATGCAAGTATTAGTTGCTTTGAAAAAGGAACAGATGTAAAATTCTGAGTGTGCTCTCTTCTAATATCTTATTTGATTTCTCTGTTTTCGTACCTCAGGTTCATTAAGCTCATTCATCCTGTCCTACCGGAAGTTCTGTTCTAGTGGTGGACCTAGTTTTAGGAAACTTACAATGCTTTTCATTAAAAATCCCTCCCAGTTCAAGCTGGGTCTTTAGAATTACAGCCATAAAAAGTTCGTGCAGTGTATGTGTGCATATACATATGTATGCACACGTCTCTGTTTATGTTCGGGTTTGAAGCTGACTGGCAGGGATATTTAAAAAAATTTTCTTTTCTATATGTTCAGGCCAAAGTGTCCATAAGAATGCTCTTGTTATGCTCTGTTATACAAAGTTATGCCAGGAGGGAAGGCCATGAATGTATTAAGCCATTTATTGCCTAGTCCTATGGTGCTAATTTACCATTTTATGTTCCCTTTATTTTGCTTCATTCTGTTAAAACTATGTAAAAACCATATTTTCCAGCCTGAAATCCCTTGCTGAGACATTACCCCCATAGATAAGTATCCTTGCATTGGCACTCCCTCTTGTTTAAGATGGTTAGCATCGCAGAGGGGTTGGGGGTTAAGATTATTTTCACCAGGGAGGAAACATGACGTCTGTCTACCACGAGTATTGCTGCATTTAATTCTGCGTGTTCTTCCTGGTGTCATAGTTTGTTACCTTCTTTACTGACTTCTTAGAGATCTTTAGGACAGTGATGTTGTATGCATATATATTATATAAGTAATAAACCAAAATATTTAATCTTGCTTGTTCTTGTTACTTTTTGATCAACACACTGAATCCGCATTAAGCCTTTGCTTTGTTAATTAAGTTGCCAAAGCATACCACTTATTCAACTGGAAGAGTACCAAGAAAACAAGACCCTAGTGTTCTTCTCAACACAGTTGTCCTAGATTCTCAAAGTATTTGAAGTACCCTGGAGGTAGATAATCTTAAACCAATTTGTAAAGGAGCCAATATAAATAGATCTATTTTTATACAAGATTTCATAGTGATAAGAATGTTTGATGGAGGGAAAATGATTCAGTGCAATTTGTAACGTGGAGAACATAATACATTTGACTCCTTTTTCTGTATAATACAAAGAGTTCATATGTTGCACAATGTTCATTTTTAATTAAACATTTTATCATTGCACAGCCTTTTATTGACATTCCTCATAATAGAGCTGATAAGATCTTGACCTACTCTTCAATAAAGCAATGTATAACTCAATATTCTGGCACACACTGTTCCCTTCAGAATTAAACACATGATTTTCTGATTTAATTTAAAAATCTTTCGTACTTTTATTCACATTTATTTACTTTAACTTTTCAGATTTATGCCCTTTTTTGACTCATGCAATTTGGATGCAACCATTTCTTGGACTATTACTCCTGTTCGCATGAGCTTTTAGCTAGCTGGACCATTTTATTGAGTTTTTACTCCTTTCTTTCTTTTCCTTTTTAAAATTTGCAATAAAAAGTGATATATCACCTAATCTTGTTTCCTACTGTAACTTTTGAGCCCAATTTTGATTAGGTGCACAAACTTTACTCACTCTACTGCCTTAATCATAGGTTTATAGAGTTTCTGCTATCACAGAAATTCCTTCAGATACATCATGAGAAGAGATTCCTGAAGGTGTCCCCAAAGATGAATTGCAAAGTTGATCCCTGTCAGTAACCTTAAAGAGCCCTGTGATATAAAGCTTCGCAGGATCATGTGTTTAGCCATACTGATAAGCATCCCTGTAGCTTGCCAGGATTTTCTCACCTCCAGCGGAGCTGCAGCAAGGGAGCAGGAATCGATCCCTTCAATCGGTAGTGGCTGCTGTGGTGTCTGCTGACCCAGGAGACATCTGGAGACAAACTAGAAGTTGGCCGCAGAGCAGCATCTATAGGGGATAAGCCTAAGCCTCGTTTCCAGGGTTTGCTGCCTCCTACGTTAGGTTTATTATGTCAGCAACTGTAGTATTCCTCTACATGTGACAACCATGATTCTCTTAACATTTTGCTACAGCAAGTCACTCCTTAGGAGTTGTGCATCCACCATACTCACCTAAATATGTGTTATATGCAGAAGATATGACATCTGCCTGCTTGCTGACCGTCAGGTGTTGCAGGACCTGCTTTCTCAGTAATCTCCTAATCTCTTGCTGTATCAGCTGTCTCAGATGATAACCACTCAAGTACCCTGTGCTTCTCTCTCACACTTCAGAAAACCAGCTCTGGGCATTTGCTGTTCGTCCTTAGCCTTATCCCAGATCTATCACTGTTCACTGTAAGTGTATATTGATTTTAGCTGATAATTTGGAGATAATTTAATGAACCAATTTGAAAATACTTTATATAATCTATCACAGGAAACGTAGAACTGCCTTGCGCTTTGGAAAGAGTTTTAAAAAGTGGGGAACACGAAGCTTGACTATTGAGGATGTATTTCATACACCCTCACAGATTTCCAGCCTTTCTTTGTCAGCCTAGCAGAAGTTAAAAATCACATAGGACCTCTGAAAGTAGGAAGTTACCATGTGCCAGATGTGTATCTTCCAAAATTAAACCTCTCAAGCTTTTTTGTCTTCAATAAGGTTCAGATCCTTGAGGATGAATAGGTATGTAATCTATTGAACTAAGTAGTTATTAGATGCTTGAACTAAACCTAGATTTCTGATTTGGTTCTGATTTTTTTTCTTTGGGATGTTCTCCCCCCAAAACCTCCAGGAAAAAATATTGGCACGTTCTTGGAAACTTAGAGGTCCATATTCAGATTCTCTAGCTGTTGGGAGACAGAAGTATTGGAGAGCCTGGAAAGTATGAAAGTGTGTGACTTGAAAAAAACAGCGTATTGTGTTTTGTTAATTGTTCTAGAAGGTAATTGTTTCGGAAAAATGAGTAAATTTAACAGCATATGTAGCAGATTCATGGTGAGCTACACCTAACCAAGTTGGAGAATAGTATCAAGGGAAACACAACCCAGGTGTGCCTGGACTACCTAGGAAGCTGTCAGCACGGGTATGAAAATCCAAGTCTTTTCTGCCACTGCCACCCATGCTGACGAGATTAAACTAAATCAGGTAAATACCAGCAGAAGTTGATGCCGCTGCTTGCTGTGCAAGCATAGGATTGATACATTAATGGCGCGGGGCCTCCCCATCCCCAACAGAGGAGAGGGAAAGACATCTGAGATGATGAAAAAGCTGATAAAGTTGTTAGTTGTATCCATCCCTGAAAGCTCACTTGTTAAACCAGACCCAAGTCATATCAGATGGAGCTGCCTATTACGTTAGAGATACTGGACATCACCACTGAAATAAGGATACCCAATTTTAATCAGACTGTTGGAGTAGAGCGATTGAACTTACGCATAGGAGGACCCTGCTCTTCAGAGGCAATGATGAGAGTGCTCACCAACAGGCTTGTCTGCTCTCCTTCGCTCCTCCCACCCTGGGCAGTCCTGCAGCTGACATGAAGAATAGGAAGGAGTAACACAGGTATTTTGCTCACTCGCTTTGGGTTTTTTGGGGTTTTCTTGGTTTATACCTCTGCAACTTTGGGCTGGCTGGCAGTGCTTGAGCTAGCTGAACAGACTCTGCAAACTAGGATGGTGACTGGCACCCTCACAGATGCATTGGTGTTGGTTTTCCCCCAGCTTTTCACCACAAGCTGTCCTCTAGGTATTTTAAAGGGCTTCTACAACTAATAAAGTAAGATCCTGGGTTTTAAACAAACTTAAAACATGTTAGAAAAAAAATTTCTGCTGTGTTTGCTGTTGAACATTTGTCTAAATGCCCCCTTGTATGTAGGGGACTAATGGAAAGATATTTTTTGCATCTTTGACCAGAAAGTAGAATATTTATAGAGGAATGAAAAAACTTGAAATCTAGTCCTAACGTCATCAATGTAAATTTTGATAAGTGAAGTATTTTAAGATACACCATGTAATAGGTAGAAGTTTGTTTTCACGAGCACCACTTTAAAAGCAAAAGAACTCAAAGAAACGCAGATGTTTCTCCAATGAGAAATACTTTATATTGGTTAACTAAATGAAAAAAAAGCTTGTGTAGCTGTGATTTTTGTTATTCAAAGATACACCCTTGCCAGAAGGAAGGTGAAAGCACGGTTTAACTAAGTCTGTAACCTCATTTCAAGAGTCCTGTGTTCAAATTTAGGTAAATTAGTATTTTAAATCCATTTCCTCCATCGCATTGTTTACATTATATGTGCAGCATATAATGTGGCACAGTTAGCAACCCCATGTAAGTACAAGTCAGCAATGGGCCACACCAGTTAAGATCAGGATGACCTAGACAGATAGTTCTGGCTTTGTTGCATGCTGAATTATCAGCTTTCTAGAACTCATGAAAATTCACAACCACTTCATGTAAAGTCTAATTTGCTTCTGTATACACTTGAGACAGGAAAAAAGTGTTCTTTAAGGAGAGAGGAGTTATGTAGCATTGTTGTTTCTGTGTATATTTGTTTAGTGCTTTAGAATTTCTTGAAAGGGACGTCTGCTGACTATGTGCTTTGGTTACATTCAGTTTCTTAAGGATGGATGTATTTTGTTTATCAACTTATTACCTGATAAAATAGCAGTTAACACTGTATAGAGAATGTTATTGGTATATTATAAGGGCATTATTTAAAATGAGTGAATAAGCCTGATCTTGTTGATGTTTTATTGGGGTATACCCATTGCAAATCTCACTATTTTATAGAAAACAGTTTAACGATTCATGAAGTACTACAGTTAATTGTTAAAAGACTGATATCAAGCTATTGTAAAGTAAAAAAAACTATTAATTCTAATAATTTAATTCTATTACATTATTAATATGGACATTTAGGGTGTTCCATTAGATTTAAAAAGAAAGAACAAAATCACCTCAGTATTCGGACCTTTTTAAGTTCACAGACTGTCATGTAGAGAATACATACTGTACCTAGAATATGTATATATAAGATAAAGTAGCAAATAGGATGGTAGGTATTGAGGAAAGCTGCCTGTTTAGTTAGGGCATTTAGCTAGACCTTGGAAGATGCAAGTTTAGTTAGTGAATTTTACCATGTTTTTTCTTGATCTGCCACGCCAGGTGGGTCCTTTAACCTCCTAGGAGAAAATAAGTAAGAATTTTACCAGATCATTTGAGGAGCCTGCATTTTAGCCCAGCTTCATTTTTTTATAGGATGGGGTTAATTTTCTACCATTTTTCTTCTTCTTTCCTCTTAGCTTTATTTTATGGCAAAAGCCTATAGGAACTGTTAAGATTTGTTATTTCAAATTAGGTAAAGACAACAGATTTTAGCCTTGCCATTCTTTTGGGGGAATAACGATGAGAGTATTTCAAAAAAGATGAAAATATTTATATTTGCTGACGGGACTTCACATTCTTAGCTAGTTCCAAGGGTATATATTATATGTAGTAAAGAATTGTCCAAATAGTACAGGTGTTTTGTCCAAAATAACCCTAATGAGAGGACTCTTTACTGCTTTCTCCACACTATCTCCTTTGGTCTTGATAGAGGTTCCCAAAGAGTACAAAACATTAAGTTGAGGTTATAGTTGGCATGCGTTTTAAATGGCTACAGAAAATGAAAAGTAGTGAGACACATACTCTACATTGTACTGAGATGTGTATGTGTATATAAGTGATACGTCATTTTTATGCAACTTCCTGCTATGGTGTTCTCCTCCCCCCTGTATCCACACGCACACTGAACTGCGGTTCTGGTCTGGATTTAATTAAAGGACATTCTTCTGCTCTGCAGTTGCTCTCAGTTGTTGTATTTAGTGCTCTGATATGGCACCTTTCACTGTATCCATAAAATATGAGTGAGCATCAATAAGCTATCCAAGAGAAAGGAGTTTTAAGGAGGTATTGGAATGAGGAGAGGATGACTGTACAAAAAAGGAAGGGGAGTTCTCTGAGTTCATACTCATGCACCGGGGAGAAAAGGAGAAGGCCATTTGGGCAAGAAAGCCTGCAGGCGTCCTGCCACCGGGTTAGATGATACGCTGAAATTGTAGATTCGACGTGGCAATCAGTGTGTTCTGTGAGTGTGCACGTATTGGTGTAATGAAGCCATCCACTCATCCTCTGCCTGCAACAAGGATTTGCAAGAACAGTTGCACTGAAAGTCCCATTTGAACAAAACATTTTAACTGATGCGAACGTAGATTCCTTGGGCAGTTGCAAGCATTTCTGGAGAATTAGCAAACAGAAAAGGCTTTCTTGCCTACACAGCTTGGGCTGCCCAATCAGGAAAAGAGCACAATTTTGTGAATTAAGTGACCAGTCACACATCGCGAATAACGAGTAGTGATTGTTCCTATCGGTCAGTTAAAAAATGTGTCATAGGGTCAAATATGTTTGCATACACTGCTCAAGGACTTGTGACTAACGAAGTAATTAATAACACCCCTGACCTATTTGCAGACACCTGGTGAACAGATTTAAGGGCTCAATCCATTGGCTATGTTTCCTAGGCAGCAATTCCACCAGCTTTAGCTAAAAATGTGTAAAATCAAGACTAAAACAGAAACAGTTTTGTCATGTACTAGCAATGTCCGTTCTCAACACCTGCTGCGGCAAATCCTTTATTGATATGAATATAACATAGAATGGATTCTGCACCTGGTTGTGTGACCCCCTTCAGTCCAAAACAGCAGACCCCCAGAACCTTCAAATACCTGTGTTATTTTTTAATTAGCTTTCGAGTTTGAGATACTGTCACAATAATGATACTCTTCTACTAATGATATTCAGAAATGATTCAGCCAAGCCCTGTTCAGAGGCAGGCAAAGGTCTAATCTGCTTTTCCAGGAGTTTGTACTCACTGCAAGGAGCAAGTTCTTTGAGGTCACCAGGCAGAAGAGGAAGTCTTGGTGAGTGGAGTGCTGGGCAGGATCGGTCCCAGAGACACAGCTTCTGTAACGCTTTTCGCATTCCAGCAACTACTGCAAACAGAAACGTCTTTCCAGTCAAGGAGGAGGAGGGAGTGGAGGCCAGGGCTGGGATCATGCAAAACTCAGAACCACAAGATTTTAAATTCCATTGTATATTTAGTGCAGTTATTGTGCGTCCGGGGCTGATGTGCTACTCTAAAGAACAAGTGAAAACTGCAGCAGTCCCTCTGAGTTGTTGCATTTCACACAGGTTTTACGTGAATACTGTATTATATTTTGTCCCTAAAAAAAAACCAATATGTTTTTGAGGAAGGAGTAAAGGGGGGTACTTTGGTTAGAAAATGGTGTAAACTCTGAGACATCTAATTTGTAAAAATGTTTAGTCTCTCTTTTGCTTTTTGTTCTGTAATTGATTACTAGCACCCCCTTTAACCCACCTTAAAGGGCAAGCACGAAATTCATGTTTTCGTTCATCAGCCCATCCCTCTGAAAAGCGTTCAATATTAAAACAGTTTGCGAGGAGCAAAGGCAGAAGAAACAAGAGGCCCAGTTAGACCGTGGCAAGGTTAGGAGATGCATGTCTGATGCCTGCAGCAAATACCGGCTCTTGTTCCTGTACAATTTTTGCATGGGGAGACCAAGTTAATTGGGGTATGGCTCTGTTCTTTCCTTTATGTGTGACCTTTTATTATCTCTGTGGCCCTGTAGCTCATGCAGTGTCATAAAGCTGTGGGAAAGTCTTGCAGCTAGTGTTATCAGCTGTTGGAAATTAACTTAAAAAATGAAGTATCTGTGTTTCCATTTGCCTGAAGGTGTCTGGGAGTCTGTAAACCGCTGCGAAGGTGCAATTATTGTGGTTGTGATTTTGCTGTAGCTGAGTGTTGCTTGTGCATCTTTTCCCCTTCTTTCTCTCCCCCCTCTTCCCCCCCCCCCCTGCTTTTTAGTGCAAGCTGTGGGCTGGCAATCAGGTGTTGTGTTGGGGGAGGGGGTTACTTTAGGAGGGGGGTTACATGGCATAATTCCCACGAATGTAGGAGGAAGATGAAAAAGATAAAGAAATTTTGTTTTTCTGAGCTAGAGGATTCTCTGCATGACTTCCCCACTGATGGGATCATGTGCTTTCAGGCTGAGATTTTATTAACAATTCAAATGGAAATTGAGGGCACAGGAGGAGCAGATTCTCACATAAACTTGATCTGTCCATGAATGCAGTTCTCTGTTTGCCCTGACCCTGCATGGCTTAAGACACTGCCTGTGAGGCCTGAGTGCCAGACACAAAGACCGAAATGAAAAGCAAGCACATTCCAGTAGTCTGCACAAAGGCAATGGAGCAGTTTCTAGCCGTCTCCCCAGGGAGAGATCTTATCTCCTTGCGGCTAAAACCCTTTAGAGTGTTTATTTGTACTCTAGCACCCGAGGTTTATGAATTGATATGGATGCTGATTAAACGCTGTAAGTTTCCTCAGCCAGTCTTTTTGGGGGATGCCGAGGTGTTCTGCCTGCGTTTTCTTTCCCAAATATGTATCGATAACTTATCAAAAGGTTGCTCCGGTTTCCTGATGAGCGAACGCAGACGAGTGCCGAGGCAGAAGGCACTCCGGAAAGTACATTCCTTAATAAAAGTCATCACCAGCCTTGGGAGAGTTTCTGCAAAAACTTTGGCTTTAGGACGTGTTGCCTGCTTTTAATGTTTCAAACATTAGTGCAGCCTGTCACCGATGCCGGATGCTTGTGCTTGCCGGCGCTCCGGAAGGTTGCTCCTGAGTAGCTGTACTGATTAAACGTTGTGTATACTTGGTTGACCTCGTGCTACGAAGCCAGCACTGGGGCAGAGGGAGGAATGCGTGAGGCAGGGCTGCTGTGGCCACATCTGCCCGGGCCATTGCTTTCCGCCAATGGGAGTCAGTGGGTGATGCTGCCTCTCAGGGGAGTTCTGCCAGGGATGAGAGCTGGCGGGGGGGGGTGAATGACGGGGGTTTGCTGTGGGTTTTGTCATATTCTTGAGACTGGAGAGGTGGGAAAGGCTAGGAATGTATCGCGGTGCAAAAATACAATTCATAATCCCTGTCACTGGCCGGTGTTAATATTGGCAGTGTCTGTAAACGCTGGAGATTCCTTAATCAAACTATCAAACATTGGTATTCCTGGCTGTCCTAATCAGGCTTCCTTTTATGGAAGCTCTCTAAAATGGTAGGGAAAGTGTAAGTAAACAAATGTTTTGATTGTGGTAATTCCAGAGAGTCACAATTTTAATCACCTTATTTTTCGTTATTTTTAGCCAAAATAAAAAGGAAGAAAAAAAAACCCCAAACCAAAAGCCAGGAACTTTTAGGTAGGAAATCATAACCATATGTTTTTCCATTTTTCTTCAGGAGTTTAAAGGTTTCAAAACTTTTGATACTCCTTAAAGCATTTAAATTAGTGGAAAGAGACTAGCAAAGGATATTGATTCAAATAGTTTTGTTCCCTTAATTTTATGGGGTTATATTATCCAAAATTAATGGTTGTACTTAGGCAAATTGTCAGTAATTGGTGACAAAATTGCTTTATTGCTTTTCTTTCATTTGATGCTAATTAATGGCTCTACATTATTAAGTTCAAGCCTCTTCTGCATTTCTCCTTCTCCATAAATATTCTTAGTGGTAATGTGTCAGAGTAAACTTTTTTCTTCAGTGTGTGCAATAATTACTTTATAGAAATGTGATAACAAACAGATTTCTGGCATAATTTATAGAAATGTGATAACAAACAGATTTCTGGCATGATTTTTCCTGAAATAATGTAAATGTTATTTGTTCAAGATCTTGAAGTCATTTTGATATGAAGGAATACATTAGTAACATAATGTGTTAATTGATTCATGTGTTAAAACATTAGTTTTTCATATCAAAGTACTCCTTAGCAACTTACCCAGCAGTTACTTTCCAAAATCTAGCCTTTGTTTTATTTTACCAGTTAAAAAACCCTTACCTTCTCTGCTACTATTTTACAGTGTGTTAGACCAAATGGTTCTATTTCAGTGCATTAGAATAACACCACAGAACTTGTCATCATTTTTTCTACCTGTTAATGAAACTGGTATTTGGGACAGAGCAGCGTTATATAATTTTAATGCTTTGTAAATATTTTAAAATCTAGAATAAAGGCAGTAAGTAAAAGCTACTTCTAGTTTTTCATACAAGCACTATGGAAAAACCAGCTTGCGTGTGTGTGTTGTTTTTTTGTTTCCTAAGCGTTTAAAAAAAAAAGATTAATGAATATATGTCACAAAATTTGATCTATTGAACATCATATACCAAAGCAGAATAAAGAAGGAAGGAACTAAATATGAAACTACTATTAAAAGGGAGTTTTGATGGCCTTGTGAGAATAAACTAGTAAAAAAAATATTGAAAGCCCAAAAGACTTCAAAATATAGGAGGAAATATTTTATAAGCTTTTATAGTTTTACAAATTATACTTATTTTCTCTGTTGTCTAATCCTGTAGTATAAAACTGAGAGAACTGCATCTTTCATTTCACTAGTAAAGGACTGCACCAATGATGAAATATTATGTCTGTGATTGTTGCCCAAGTCCTATTTATCTTTAACCTCGGTTACACTCAGTTTTCAAAATTATGTTTTCTTATTCCTTGAAATCCTTGTTTCATCTTTCATCATGAGTTATGTTTAAAAATTAATATTAAAATAAGGTGTATACATTTATAATAATTTCAATCATTATAAGGTGGTATGTTATTTAAAGAAATCTTTAGAATCACTAGATTTTATAAGCAAGTTCATACCTCTTTTTGACATGATTTTTTTTTTTTATTTTTTCCCCCTAAAAGCAGTTTTTGGGAAAAAGGAGAGAGAAAATTGACATTTGGAGTTAGAAATTTTTAGTGTTATGTAAGTGCTGTTTCTTGGATTAAAGGAAAATTGTCAAGTAAGATTCTTGGCAAGTTGAATTATTTTAAATTTGTTGAAGGAATTTTATTTTATTTTTTTAAAGCGTGCTTCAGTTAAGAAAACAGAGTAAAACTTTGTAGCAGAGTCACAATGCACCAGTAATTCTGAACTCTGTCCCATCCCCAATTTCCACTGAGGGCCCCGTACCTCCATGTGTTTGGAATGAAATATGTGTAAATGTCTGTATTTCGAAGGCAGCTAAAAGAAACTGTAACTCTTTAGCGCACCAGCAAAGAATCATATTTAGCAAAACAGCTTGAGCTGGTTTTAGTGAAGCATTTGTGGGTGAAAACTGCCCCAGCAAAAGACAGAAAGTTAGTGCTTGCCTGTGATTCCACCTGCAACCCTTAGCTGGTATAGTTGTGCATATCTTATTTCTTTATCCTTCTTGCACCTTTGTGTACTTTACGATCTTTGCTCTGACTGTAACTATCACTGTGAGTGCATATGAGGAGAGGTTTTCAGACTTCAATAACATATCTATACTTGCTTACATATCACTGCAGGCTGTGCCACATGCTCCTCCTCATCTGTGGAGGTACAGCTGCACCACCTCAGATTGCACAGTGCGAAGACTCTTCGCTTGAGACTTGTCTGGTTTCAGCCATGGCAAAGCTCTGGGCCATCATGGGTGTAGGTGTGGTAGAGGAGCATTAAACCACTACCGCGACTTGAATTCACATGGTTCAATGTGGGATGGGTGGGAGCTGGTAGTCTGCCTCATCAGCTGCGCTGGCTGCTCCCTGCAGCCTGGTCTCCATGCCCCAATCCTGTGGTGGTCTTGCAGGGGAAGGGGTTGGAGCAGTGGCCTTCTGCCAAATTGTTGTCTCCTGGATGCCTGTTGAAGTGAAATTCATGGCTCTCACCTACAGTGATGTAACTGAAGGATGGTAGCCCATAGCTTCACGCCATATACACTTGAGATTCACTTCACCAGTGTGTGTGGGTGGGAAAAGCCTGAAGTCTTTTTCACACAGTAGCACAGATCACTTACCTTGATTTTTGCATTTGCAAAGAGACTAGAGATGAATAATTTCCTGGTAGGGCTGAGAGTTTGTTACCACTTTAAGTGTGGGAGGATTCCACAGTGAGGGGGTTTGTGGACCTGGGGAGATTCCTCTCCCCTGAACACGAGGGGACACCTGCTGTCCAGGCAGCCCTGGTTTTGCTGCTCGTAACATCCCTTGGTGTTTAAACACGTCTGAGGAAGAACTTTATACCTGTCTCTGGCAAATTTTTTCATCTGCATGTGTTGTCTGTGCTTTAGTTTTGCTTGAATGTGAGGATGATGGTCTTGATGGACCTCAAACATCTATGTAGTTTATGTGCTTGGAATTCGACCTCTGGAGGGAGGTACATACTTCCTTGCAGTGCCTACAGAGAGAGTTTAGGTCCTAAACTTAGGTATTCTGCATTTCATCTCAGATACATAAGTTAACCTCAGGTAGACTGTATGAACTCCCCTCGCAAGTAAATGGAAGGGGAGAGGAGAATAACTAGAATCACTGGAATTAGATGAATAAGTAGCAACCTGTGGTGTAAAAATGTGATTTTAATCTTGCCGGAGAATCTGGGTCCACAGCATTCACTTCTCAGTGCCTGAAGTAACATAGCATTTCTCAGGCTGCCGTTCAAGCAGCCATTTATGAGGCTTTGCAGAATTAAGTACAATGAAAACCAACTAAGAGGAAGAGATGGTTGTTTAAAGACAGGGATGGTCCATAAGGTTAGCTTTTCCTGACAAAGACGACCTTGGAATGACAGAGTGGGGAACTCATCCATCTAGGTTTTTAGGAAGCAAAAACTAGACCTCTGTAAATTGATCTTAATGAGGGATTAAATTAAAAGACTTATGTTTGTTTATGTGTTGTGGCGAAATACAAACTCAGTTGCTAAAAAATTTTTTTGTAAACCACTGAGAAATTTACCATGTGGATGGAGTTGGTTGAGGAGAAGGTTCTGTCTTCATATAGAAAGTTAATGAAATTTGCAAATGTTCTTGGAAATCCCAGATCTTCTAAATGTAACTTAAAGTAAAAGCAAAGTAAATACTTGGGCTTAGAACTGCCTTTTATTTCCTTTAGCATCCTGGGGAGCTTTCTTCGAGTGATATATACTGCAATTGTCATAAATAGCATATAGTGTGTACTTGGTGTGTTTCTTTGTCTTTTGTCTATAGTTCTTGTCCACTGGTGCAAGCAAGGGAAGAGGAGGGGAAGAAGCCTATTGCAGTCAGCCCCCAGCTTGCACTGTCCCTTTCGTACATGGAAAATGCTATGTTTTCCCTAGCTTCATAGAGTGGGCACCAGAATAAAATCTGTGCTGTCAGCTCTGCTTACCCTTTGTAGCAATGCAAGCACTTCCAGATGGGCATTCACACCATCCCACTTCAGTTACCCAAATTGGGTACGGAAACCGGGCAGTAAGTCTCTGTACGCTTCCTCTGTTGTTGCTAGAGAAGCTTTTCCCAAAGATGGTCTGAGCATCCTTCTTTAGACTCTCCCTTTTATAGCAGTCTCTTTTTCTCATTGACTGCGTAGGCACCTTGAAGTCGTGGATTATGACTTCCCTGAAACTGTGGCATTGAGACTTTCCCAGCTCACATCCCTTCAATGAATGTTGCCAGATTTTCTGCCAAATTATATGATGGTGATGTCTAGTATTTAATATTGGCCATATTCTAATAAGGCATTATCTCCAGTAGGTGTAAGATATTTCATGTCTGATTTCTGTGATTGGACGATTTCAATGATACACTACTTATTTTCTGCTTTTCAGCAGTAATTCTATAAGGAAAATGTACTTATCTTAACAAGTTCTGATTGGTCTGGGTGAATCTTACATGAGGAGAGAGTCATTGAACCAGAAAAAACCTTTTATTTTAATTTTTCTATTGATAACTCAGGATTAGATACTATTTTGAAAGATGAAGAGAAGATATGAAAAAAGTTTCAGCATACTTTTAATAATACTGCCTATTTGGTGATCATGTAATGATCATGTAATTTTGTGTACTTGCTATAATTTTGGTATAATATTGAAAACTAGTTTCTTCTTGGGTCTGCTGGGTAAACATACTTTCTAAAAAAAGCAATATCAACAGAAACTAAAGTTGTTACATGTTTAAATTTGCTAAATAGTGATGAACTGAGGAATCTTTCTAATTTGAGAAGTCGTGAGTGTCTCAGTCTCATACCTTCAACCAAGTTTTATTTGATTGTTGGCACAGGAAAAAAGATAAGAAAAAAAAAAGCTGCTGTAAGACTAAGCATGAACATAATAATGAAGAAACAATGCAACGTAGTCAACCAGGCATGAAGAATTATCTGTCGAAGCTAAGAGGCCAAGTGTCTCATCAGTTGGATTTTAATAATTCCTGGCAGAAGTGCTTGTACTTGTACAGCAATTGTTTTAATATCTAATTGAGTTTCAAGTTGAAATATGACAGTCTGTCCTGAAACATGAAGAGAACATTTCCTGTGATGCAATGTCTAAGAATTTCTTTACGTACTAAACGGAGACTAGAAAATTGGTAATACTTGTGTTTTTCAGATTCCAGGAGCCTTCTAATTATGCATAAGTAAAGCTGTATCCTGTGCAGTTTTACTATTGTTAACTCTTTCCTCTTCCTGTCTTTATAATTCATTTTGTGTACCATATTCACTTGATGCAGCTTGTGCCTTTTTTTTTCTTTCTTTCTTTTTTTTTTTTTAATACTGTTAGCTGTTTGCATTAGGCACTTTCATTGCGGTTAGCAGAACACCTACTAGAACGTGCCCTAGTTCTGCTTGAGGAGTCTAGCTACAACAGCAACGTAGACTTTAAACATAAATGTGACTCCAAAGCTGCCATACTAATCAGGCTCCTGATAACCTAGCATTACCCTTGCACGGTCAGGAGTACAAGATCATCGTAAGCGAAGGTTAGGAAAAAAAGACGAGTTTGAAAAAAAGCTTAAATTTTTACTTAGCATGCACACTGAAATGGATGAGATACACAAAATGTAGCCCTGTTTTGAAATGGGCTTTCTTTCATTTTATTTCTCGTGATCGATTGGTATGTGAAGCTGGAGCTTTTCAGGAAAAGTCTGGGATTATGAGTGCGTCAGCCTCTGCTTTTAGCACAGCAATGAGGTTATCAATAATGCATTGGAGATCTCAGAATCCTTGAACATAGGGAAATCACAGCTGGTCTGGGCTTATTGTTGAAATTGCAGATTTGTGCCAAGAGGTCACGACAACTGCATGTCAGACGGTCACACACACACGCACACAGACATGTCTTGGGGGAATGAGGGGAATAATATCTGAAGAATTGCCACTGCCCGTGTTATTTAGAAACTCTTCATATGTTTCTATAGTACAGCTTTAAAAGCAGCATATTTAATGCTGCTTGCAGCGGCCTTTTGACATTTTGGCCTTTCCCAGTATTATAAGTTTTATTGTTTTCCTGACAAGTTTATTCATATACTAACAGCTTGCTTGGCAGCAATGTTCAAACTCAATACTTAGGCTTTCTGGTCACGGTGATGGCTGGCAGTAATAGAGAGGGAGAATAAGTGAGTGTGGAAATGCAAAGCTGTCTCTTGTTACATTTTATCGATCTCATTCTGGTGTCATTCAATTAAGACAGAAATGTGATGGATAGTGTCTGCATAGATTCCTACTTTGCTTTCCAGCCACTCTATATAAAGCTTTTTGGGGGAGGGAGGAGGGAAGGGAGGGTGAAAGGAGGAGGGGGTAGCGAATCAAAGATACAGTGTGATTTGAATTACAGATCAAACTTATCTTTTAAAAAAATCATTATTCTAAAGCTACGTTGAAAAGCAATATTAGCAGAGCTAGCATTCTGTGTTGTCTTGCTAATAAGTGGCTGTAAATGTCCGGCCCATTGTTCATTGTAGTAATGGTTTTTTTTGGTCCAGATCTTATCTCTGATTTATGAATAAACACTTGATTTTTCTGAATTTAGTACACAGATAGAAAGGGGCCAAGAAATGAAAGGACTTAATTGTCTAAGACACTTGCCTGCATGTTGTAGGGCAGTAATTCCAGATAAACATCAAAAGATGAGACTTGTTAATTTCAGTCCATTGTTTACTTTAAATATGGAAAAAAAAAATAAAATCATTGAGCAGAGACTAGCTCCATAGGCTTAAGCAGACCTACATTAATTCACAACTGTGCCTCTCACCCAGTCTTCAGACTGTGGTAATTTCAGAACTAATAAATTTCTTTCCATCCAACTCACAGCTTTCCGCCCAAAATGTGAACGAGACAGTCCTAGAACGCATTGGTGATTCCCAGAAGCGTTTTTTGTCATCAGACCTTGGGCAGGCTCCTTAAGTGAGACAGAAGTCCCATGGGAGGAAAACCTTGGTAACTCTCACCTTCTGGTTTTCCTTCCCACCTTCTGGATTTAAAGGCAGCAGCGCTGTATGTCCAGATCTCCTTTGTTCCCCGGGAACTTAGAGGGGAAGCGTTTGCAACTCAAAGTGCAATGTCCAGGGCAGGTTTGGGATTCTCTGCTGAAATGAAGTTACCTGGGAACAAGCCAATTCGCCAGAAGCAAAGTACTTCACAGATGTATATTGGCCATTACAACAATCATAAACAAAAACCCAACCAAACAAACAAAGAAAAGCAAAACAAATAGATTCCCACCAGCTGGCTTGAGGAGCTTCTGGGAAGCCTGGATTTCAAAGGTCTGCAGCTGTGCCACATGCAGTACGTAGGGTTGGTACTCCCCGGCTTTTCAGGTTCCTGACTTTGTGGCTGGTGACGATGTTCCACTCTTCACGGCTTGGCTGTGGCCAAGTCCCTTTACCTGCACTGGGGGAGCAGAGGAGCCCTAGAGTCACATTTTAACTAACAGCCTTGCGGCTTTGATGTTTAGGACTGTATTCTCCTTGCAACTGCTGTTATTGAAGGCACAGTTACAGCTGTGGGAGGCGTTAGTTACTCTGAGAGATAATTAAGTTTTAAGATTTTTAAGTTTTAAGGTAATTAAGTTTTAAGTCACATTTTAAATGTGATGAGGTTAAGATTTAGAAACTAAAGGGCACGTTTCTAGCCCCGTTACTCATTCAGGTAAGTATTCTGAGTGCTCGTTTGTGATGGCTGTGTGCCTCAGGTTAGCAGTGGTTACTTGGTGCTCTGTAGAGCCTACAACACAGTTACGGGCCCGAGCACCGGATTCATGATCCTGAAGATCAAACGTCAGCTGGGATTTGAGTTTTCAGATGAGAGGTTGGGACTGAGATGAACAGAGTTTTCTCAGAATAGTTTGATCTTACTTGTGGTATTAATAAGATGATTCTGCTAAATCGACAAGCCACGTTCACACTGCTGTGAGTATAAAGCATCTTCCCTTTGTGCAGGACTTCTAGAAGGGATCTGTAACTTGTCTTCTGAGGACTCTAGGAAAAGAATTATATGAGTAGGGTATGGCCTCCCAGGCATGAGGGTGCAAGAAAGGGCCTCAGGCAGTTCCAGTCTCTTCTAATTTTTTTATCTAGTAACAAACCTAGGTACATTCAGCACTCTGAATTATTGTTGGAGCTGCTTTTTGTGGACTGGTCTAGAATAAGGAGGCTGCTTAGGTGAATCATAGCTATTTAATTCCCACTCCCTTATAAGCAGTTCTTGAAATCTCAGTGGTACTGAGTATGTACAGATTGAATGCTTATTCCATTGCCAGTATCTTTGGAAATAACTTTGAATAAAAGACAGTGGGGTGGATGCTTCTTATGTTCCTATCCCCCAAAAGTGACATTGGTTTTGTTGTTAAAGTTACATCATAGTATAATGTGTTGTAGCAAAGACAGCATTGTTTGTGCAACATCCCCTCTTTGTTGAGGAGACTTTCAATGCTGAACTGCTTGATAAATCATCCTTTCTGAATTTGCCTCTCAGGTATGAAATGAAAAATGTTAGTACGCATATAAGGCAAACAGCATTCCACAGATTTTCTGGGCAGTCACACAGCAAGTGCTTTGGGTGCCAGTGCTGTTGATCTAGCTTCTATAACGTAAAGCAATTAAAGTGATTGCCTCATTTAACGTCCTGAACAGGCATAGGTTTCTGGGTTTTTTCTATGCTCCAAACAGAAGGCTTGCATTGCTTCTTCCTGACTTTGCAAGCTCACATAATGCAACGTATAGAATCATTTTGCATTTTTAAATAGTGTTCATCTCACTGCAGGAAGGAAAACGTTTGTGATATAAAAAAGAAGAAAATATTTTTTAAAATACTGTGGCTCTAATGGAGGAGATTAAGGGGCCTTGTGGAAAATTTACAACCAATGTAAAAGTTGACCATGATTTGTTCTGGATTTTTTTCAACGGTACATTTAAGCAAAGCAGGTTCTAATAGCCATACATAAACCAATGTTAGGAAAAAGAAAGCCAACCAGTCTCCAAATTCAGCACTACCTCATAAACTCTGCAAGGCAGCTTTTAATATCATTTCTCCACCACACACTTCTGTTTTCCCTGACCTGATGAAAGCTCATTGAGGTGTACTTTTGGATAAATCCAGCTCATCTACAGCTAACCCTTGAGCTGAAAATGAACAGACATTAAGTTTGCAAAAGCTTAGTTAGATGGTTTTGTGTTAAGTTTCACACTTTTTGTACAAGTCTGCACTTCATAGTGACAGAAGTAGTACCACTAGAACAAGTTGGTTTATATGGTATTTTAATCTCAGAAGGGAACAGCTATTGCAGCAAAACACAGACTTGCTGTCTTAAGACGTCCACTTGAATTTCCAGTTTTGTTTCTAGATTTCAGAAATTCACAGAAGGTTGCGGAGAGGAGGGAGGGAGGGAAGAAGGGAGGAAGGGTTTCCTAGGCATAAGCACATAAGTGGTTATGGCCTATTGTACTTGTTTTAGAATTGAAATATTTCAATAGCTTGAAAAGGAGCCAGACAGCCTGTGTATTATGAAAAGGGGAAAAAAAGATAAAAATAAATAAAGAGCAGCTGTAGTTCTGTTAGCAGTGCAACAGAGTTAAAAGGGACCTGAAAAATTATAGCCGACGTTATGTATACAAATCTAGGAGAAAAGAACCCCAAAGTATATAAAATCTTGTCATATTCTGTTCTGTTCTGAAGAGTTAGGGTTCAGTGTTTAATTTATGAGCAACAATTTTTTTCCTTGTTCAAGTGCTTATGGAGAATTGGGATTAAATATGTAAGACAAACAAGGCAGAGCTTTAAACAGCCTGCCTTAAAACAGAAAAAAATAAGTCTCTGAATATCTTAGTTATGTTTTTGACTATTATCAGCTGTAGCAAGAATTTACCAGTTACCCAGGAACTGTCTAGCAAAATTAGGGTAGAAAAAAATAATGTTGCTTAAGAAAAAATTACCTTTTCTTTTGGTATTATTTTTTGGCTTCTCAAATTCCTGGGGTTTACTTCTTTTGGATATTTAACTGTAGGTGGGTTTGTAGGCAATCACATTTTTTGCATGTGGAATTCACCTGTATTACATCAGTGTGCAAAGAATATGTAAAGTATTTTCACTTTATGTGGTAATTAGAGAAAAAAAGAGAAGTGGTTAGGGTCTGCTTGAATTTTTGAGACATTTGGTTCCAGAGTATGGTGAACATTCATTCAATTTCTGTGTGAAGGTTAAAGAATAAATACTATTTTTCTTCATTGCACTTTACCCAATAAACTGAAGCTAGTAGCATAGCCCTGGTTTTGTCTTTTGATTTTTCAGTATTAAGTGTTCTTCCCCATTAATCAGAAACTGGACAGTCTTTCATAGACAATGTTCCAACTGAAGATGAATCAATGGTGTTTACACTTTCATTCCACCTGAAGTTCAGTATTAAACTCTTGTACTAATTCTGGTTGTCAGCAAATGTCAGATGGTAGATACAAAAAAGAAGCATTTGCTACAGAGGAGTAAACTGAGTTTCAACCAGGAAAGAAAGCATCAGTAAATAAAAGTGGAATGCAGTATGAATTTAGTCATAATAACAATCAGATGTGGTAATGGTTATTACCAAGATTTTTTGAAGTCAAGTCAGGAATACAGTCATGTTAACTTATAGCAAGACAAAGACCTCCTCTTCATTGCATCGTCTATTTCTGGGTTGGACTAGTTGAACAAAATTCTTCACACCTGGTTTTGTATGTGCAATTTTAAAAATCGGTTCTCACAATGCTAGATAATTGAGTAGATAATAGAGAGTAGTGGGGCAACTCACGTTAGTAATGTGGACAGCGATTATGATTTTGAGAAATACAGTAGCGATCAGTTTACCAGTTCTGTACCTTTGTATTTTAAAAGGAAAATGGCCTTTTAATTTGTATATTAATATAGCATCTCTAATTCTAGTGATCAATGTGTGTTTCTACACTGTGCTCCAAGTGTTGGTAAACAAAGGGAGGTGGGAGTCGATGTGGTGGTGCCCTTGACCTGCAAAAGAGTAGTTCCCTGCTCCTGCTGAGCTCCTGCAGGCGCTGCCATGATAAGCAAACAGACTTGCGTGAAGGCAGGTAACTCCCAGTTTTCCAGGATAGCAGCTCCTGTTGCCATCTGCCCTACCTCACTTGCCGGAGCACCTCTAAACAAGGAGTATGCTGCTGATGCACCTGACCCAGAAAATCGTAGTGTTTTGTCTCTGTGCAAGGTTCCTCCTTGCTTGTGGTGTGCAGAATGTAACGTTTGTCCACAAACATGGCAATGTGGCACTATTTTGATTAAAGGTGGTGTCCACTTTGGAAACTACAGCAAAGATCTCTTTCTTTGAAAAAGGCAGGATAGACTTTTTTAGGTTCTCCCTTTTGTTGGTAGCTCTCTTCTAGCACTAGGGATTCCAAAAAACTGAATCACATCTTCCCAGGAAATGTCAGATGCAGAGAGTGGACTTGAAAATAAGATAAATAAAGATATTTATCTTTATAGATAAATAAAGTCTAGTTTCTACCAGAAAGGTTAAGAATTTTCCTGTCATGGTCCATTTTCTTGATTGAAAGGAAAAAAAAAAAAAATCAAGGCTACTTCTCCACAATATGCATCACTACATATATTTCTTCTTATGTAATATGGAAGCTCTTGAAGCTCTTTACAGTTTCTGCAGCTTAGAATGGCTTCTAATGATCGGTTTCCTGTACAATTCCCAGGAAGAAAGAACTTCTGAATTTCCATTTTGTAAGGCAGTCCTTTAAGCATTATTTTTAAGTGGAGTTAGTGGGCAGCTGACTAGTGATTGTATATACTGAAATCACTGGTAGAGGGGCCACAAATAAAAAAAATAAAATTAAAAAAAAAGCACAGTAGAAATTAAAATGTTTCCCTGACCAGCAAACATCTTGTTTGTTCTTGGAGGAGACAAAGAGATGAAGGCTTATTTGTCCTGTTGGACAAAGGCCAAATATTCCTTTAATTTTCTTCCAGAGAAGAGAACTTTTAATTGACTTTTTTTTTTTCTGAATTCATAGCAGTCTTTACAGAACTTTACATGATGTTCTTGCATGAACCCTGCTTGGTGTACTTAATCTTCCTTGCGGTGCTCCATCCTCTTACATTGTGTAATATCAATCCCTAAGGAGCACAGGGTAACTTTGTGAGTAGAAGAATTACATAGTTCTGGAGAGGTGTCCAAAATTATCAGTAAGTTTTGTCCATGCCTTTTATGATTGCCCAATTCACAGAAATACAGATGCTTTAGGATAAAAGTGTGGACAACCTTAAAGGCTGTTGCTCAAGAGGACTGCATTTCATTTTCCCAACAGCACTGCTTTCTCCTAAATAACTTCATGGCTTCCCCACCAGAAGACACACAAGAGCTGCAATGGTGCAGCCAGACTGCTTTCTCCTGTATATTTACTACTTCAGAGTACAGAGAATATACAGCCAACAGAAGGGCAACTGGAACCTCACCAAGTCCTGCTGAAATGAGAGAGTATTGTCTGTGGGCAGGAGCTGGGGATAAGTGGTGGAAGGAAACTACAGCTGTTTCCTAGCTGTTGTCAAGAATGAGATGTTTAGTCAGAGGCTTCTCTGAGGAGGAGATGAGAGAGAGATTTTTTTTTTTATGTTTAATTTAATTTTCTGCTACTCTTGCCTGGGTTCTGTCACTGCCTGCTAGGTGGCCTGACCGTAAACTGGCATGATGCTTCTGTCATTTCTAATGTGTTTTGGCATGCTCTTCTTAATTGGTTTGCTTTCCTAAAATTCAGGCTATGTTTTGAAGATTTTGTCTCCATGAATAATTTCATCTTCCCACAGTGAAATAAGTTGTTCCTGCTAGTTTTATAGTAGTAGAAAAAAAACAACCAATGGCCTTTTACTTTTCCTGCTTTCCTGTTTGGCTGTGCTACAAGCAACATCCAAAGAATCCAAGATCATCTTCTGAGAATTAAAAAGTAAAAAAAAATTGGTTTTAATATTCATTTCATATGTGGAACACTTTTCTTGAAATTGCTGAAAGCAGAGATTTAAATTGCTTTTAAAAGTAAGATTCTGTCAAACTGCTTAGCTAGGTAGCCAAATATATTATCATAGAATGGTTTAGGTTAGAAAAGACTTTTAAGATTATCAAATTCAGCCATTAACCTAGCACTGCCAAGCCCACCACTAAACCATGTCTCTAAGCACCATGTCTACCTGTCTTTTAAATACCTCCAGGAATGGTGACTCAACTGCTTCCCTAGGCAGGCTGTTCCAATTCTTGACAACCTTTTCTGTGAAGACATTTTTCCTAATATCCACCCTAAACCTCCCCTGGAACAACTTGAGGCCATTTCCTCTTGTCCTATCACTTGTTACTTGGGAGAAGAGACCAACCCCCACCTCTCTACAACCTCCTTTCAGGTAGCTGTAGAGAGCAATAAGGTCTCCCGTCAGCATCCTTTTCTCCAGGCTAAACAACCCCAGTTCCCTCAGCCGCTCCTCATAAGACTTGTGCTCTAGACCCCTCATCAGCTTCGTTGCCCTTCTCTTGACATGCTCCAGCATCTCTATGTTCCTCCTGTAGTGAGTGGCCCAAAACTGAACACAGTATTCAAGGTGCAGCCTCACCAGTGCTGAGTACAAGGGGACGATCACTTCCCTAGTCCTGCTGACCAACACTATTTCTGATACAAGCCAAAATGCTACTAGCCTTCTTGTCCACCTGGGCACAGTGCTAGCTCATATTCAGCTGGCTGTTGACCAACATCCCCAGGTACTTTTCCATCAGGCAGCTTTCCAGCCACTCTTCCCCAAGCCTGTAGTGCTGCATGGGGTTGTTGTGACCCAAGTGCAGGACCCGGCACTTGACCTTGTTGAACCTCATACCATTGGCCTTGGCCAATTGATCCAGCCTGTCCAGATCCCTCTGTACAGCTTTCCTACCCTCAAGGAGATCAACACTCCCGCCCAACTTGGTATCATCTACAAACTTACTGAGGGTGCACTTGATCCCCTTGTCCACATTGATGATAATGATATTAAAGAGAACAGGCCCCAGTACTGAGCCTTGGGGAACACCAGTTGTGACTGGCTGACAACTGGATTTAACTCCATTCACCACAACTCTTTGGGCCTGGCCATCCAGCCGGTTTTACCCAGCAAAGCATATGCCCATCCAAGCCATGAGCAGCCAGTTTCTCCAGGAGAATGCAGTGGAAAATCGTGTCAAAGGCTTTAATGAAGTCTAGGTAGACAACATCCACAGCATTTCCCTCATTCACTAAGCTGGTCCCCTTGTCATAGAAGGAAATCAGGTCAGTTAAGCAGGACCTGCCTTTCATAAACCCATGCTGACTGAGAGTGATTGCCTGGTTGTCCTGTGTGTACCACATGATGACGCTCATTACTGAAAACCTCCCATTTTGGTCCTGGACAGGACAATTTTTTTCTATCTCTTAGTGTATGTTCTAAATACTTCTAAGGAAACCTGGACAGCATACCAAAGTACTAAGGACTGTGCCTTTTCAAAGAAAGGAAAGCATGAAATTAAAAGCATTGGATTTATATCTGGCAAGGGATGTCAAGGTCAACAGGAAGGGTTTCTTCAAGTACATTGGAGGCAAAAGGAAAACTAGGGAAAAAGTGGGCCCACTGTTGAATGAGACAGGTGCCATGGTGACAGATGATGCAGAGAAGGTGGAGTTATTGAATGCCTTCTTTGCTTCTGTCTTCACTGCTCGGCCCAGCCCTCAGGAGTCCCAGACTTTGCAGGTAAGACAGAAAGTCTGGAGGAAGGAAGACTTTCCGCTGGTTGATGAGGATCAAGTTCGAGATCAATTAAGTAAACTGGGTATCCACAAGTCCATAGGTCCTGAATGGATGAACTCGTGAGTGCTGAGGGAACTGGCAAAAATCATTGCTGGACCACTTTCCATCATCTTTGAAAGGTCCTAGAGAACAGGTGAGGTGCCTGAGGACTGGAGGAAAGCCAATGTCACTCCAGTCTTCAAAAACAGCAAGAAGGAAGACCTGGGAAACTACAGGCCTGTCAGCCTCATCTCCATCCCTGGAAAGATGATGGAACAGCTTGTTCTGGGTGTCATCTCAACGCATCTGGAGGAAAATAGGGTTATCAGAAGTGGTCTACGTGGATTCACCAAGGGGAAGTCATGTCTGACTAATGTGATAGCCTTCTATGATGGCATGGCTGGATGGATAGATGAGGGGAGGGCAGTGGATGTTGTCTACCTTGACCTCAGCAAGGCTTTTGACACTGTCTCCCACATCATCCTCACAGGCAAGCTTAGGAAGTGTGGGTTAGATGAATGGACAGTGGGGTGGA
>VUYV01000089.1:420235-577975 GCA_008711295.1 Anarhynchus alexandrinus
GGTGGTGGAGTCTCCAACTCTGGAGACATTCAAAACCCACCTGGATGCTGTCCTGTGCAACCTGCTGTAGGTGACCCTGCTCTGGCAGGGGGGTTGGACTGGATGATGTCCAGAGGTCCTTTCCAACCCCTATAATTCTGTGATTCTGTGAAATGAAAATAGCAGTTCTTTGTGCTCCCTTAACTTACATGCTGCTTGGACTGTGTACATTAGGTTTCTTTCAAATATCTTGGTTTGGTGGACTGATGGATGGATGGATGGATAGATAAGTGTACCTGGGGATACAAAAATGTGCTTATAGGATCATAGTCAATATTTGTGGTCATGATCAATACTATTTCACATGTGTATGTTATGTATATCTGTTTCTCTTTTATGCAGAGGCAAAAAATGAATATGCAAAACTCAGTATTAGAAAAGCAGTGATAAGTTTGTCTATCAGTGTATATGAGAATATATTAATTCCCTCAAATTAATGAAATACTTGAAGTCTGTTTGACATTAAAATTCACATTGGTAAATCTACAGGGATGACAAAGGTTTTGTGAAGCATCTCCAGATAAAGGAGATCTTGGGTGAATTAATTTCCATCATTATATGTACCAAGATTCAGTCTCCTTAGGTCTTTCCTCCTCTGCTTTATTTTCATTATATAATTTAGATGGTCATACCTAATTGATGGTTGACCTTCTTTATTGTCAAACTGGAAAATCCAGAACTAGTTGTATTTAGATGTAAAATGGTGGGATGAATAATCTCTTACAGAACGGTTGATCTATAGCAATCAATCAGACTCAAAACCAGTTTATTCGGTTCCTTGGGAAAAGAGGAGTTTGGAGTTCTATATAATAATGAAATAAAATTCCTGGCTGTTCCTGGAAGGTTGATAGTGGAATGAGAATACAGATGCTGATATCATCAGGTGCTCCAAACAACGTGGATATTAGAGCTGTGGTCCCCTGGTCCAGTGAAGGCAAATTTAAATCTGAGATCCTTAAGTGTTGATACACGTTGTTTTTTGTTGATTCTTTCTCTTTTCTTGATTAATTTTATGTATGAAACAGATCTTGACTCCCAGTATAAATCCAAAAAATATGAATGAAAAAATGTGTGGGTAGGAGTTTTCTAGATTATCGTGATCTAATATCCGTTAATATTGGTGGTCCAGGAATGTAATACCTTATCACTGAGTTTAATCACATGAATATTAGTAATTCATTTCCTCAAAAAAGTTCCCCCCTTGCATGGAGTTTTGAAACGGCTGTATACAGTCAAAGAGCATTAATGTGTCTTTAAGAAACCAAATAATCCTGGAAAGTAAATACAGACAGAGTATTACATGAATAATAACTGTATAATAGTCTTTAACAGTCTAAGAAAATAGCATACAAATAGATGTGATCAGGAGAGTAGTTTGAAGGCCCACGGTTCTAACAAGTGACCTTATCTTTGTGGATGTCTGAATTCAGAGTTGACTGAATGAATGTAGAAATACACAATCAGATACTGCTCAAAAGCTGTTCTGTTTAGGGGACTCAAGAGCATATCTTTTCTGACTTTAAGTGGGCAGTAAATTATTTTCAGTAATTCGGGCTCCAGTTGTTTCCGTCGGTAGCAGACAAGAAATTTGTAGTAGTTTGATCAATTTTTACCTGCTTATGTAAGCCGTTGATCACTAACCTGTATTACATGACTTTTTGTCAAGTACAAAGTAAAGTGGACTTTAAAGTCTTTGTGGTGGTGGTGTTTGGACATCTGTGAATTCACAGCTAAACAGAAATGTCTTTTTACCAAGGAGGCACACTTTTCAATTGTTGAATGTGGTAGAGGTCAGAGAATGGGATTTCTTCTACTGTGGTAGTTTTATGGCGGCTACAAGCTCTTTTTTGCGAGCCTCCTGTTGCACAAACATGCTTATACTGCTGATTTTGTTCTGGAGTATTTTAACAAACTTATTGACATTAAGGGTATAATGGCAAAAAAAAGGTGATTTCTTAGAAGGGACTTTTGGACTGTTGTTGAGCCATCAAAATAAAGTAGAAAGTTACAAAATTATAATTATTTACTTTGTTCGAGGATTAATATGTATCAGTCTTGCTGCCTGTTGATCCGTGCTTTGTTGTCTTACCTCAACAAGCTTTCCTAAAACATGGATCGTATTCTGCTACAAACGAGTTACTTGGTATGCATGCAGAGAAAGGGCTATAATGATTTGAACGTGGTTTCTAACCTAGAAGGATAACTAATGGACGTAGAATAGAATGGAACTTGCTTTCACATTTATTTTTAAAATACTTCAGAGTGCATTAGAATAATGAGCTAGTTACTGATAATGGAATGAGAATAAACAAGGCCGTTTGTATGGTATGGCAAATTAGACATCAATTATGTGGCAAAGCAGCACTGAAGGATGTAGCAGACTGGGAATTAAGCTGTAGTGTTAATTGATTATGAAATCATTTGATAGCCTTTGGTTTCATTGAAATGATTCTGAGAGTGCATCATAAACTTAAAATCCATTATAGGAGAAGCACAATGTTCTGTAATGATGGTAACCTCAGAAGTTGGCCAACCTCTGACAACAGTGAAAAACTTAGTTCAGTTTTTGCAGCTATTTTGCATAAAGTAATTAGAGGATTGTGCATCTTTCTGACCATAACTATGAGTACAATTTGGATCTACATCCTTTAGTTTTGCAACATGAATATCTTTGTTTCAGCTGTTGGTATAACTAGTTAAGTGACAAATGTGCTCTTAATCTTTTATGTATATATATTTTTCTTCATAGAATCATAGAATAGTTTGGGTTGGAAGGGACCTTCAAGATCATCTAGTTCCAACCTCCCTGACAAAGGCAGGGGCACCTTTGTCCAGGAACTCCTTCTTCATCCATGCATGCCTCCTGGCATTTTTGCCTGACTTCCTCTTAGTTGGGATGCATCGCTCCTGAGCTAGGAGGAGGTGATCCTTGAATATTAACCAGCTTTCTTGGGCCCCTCTTCCCTTTAGGGCTTTATCCCATGGTCCTCTACCAAGCAGATCCCTGAAGAGGCCAAAGTCTGCTCTCCTGAAGTCCAGGGTAGCAAGCTTGCTGTGCACCCTCCTCACTGCCCTAAGGATGCCCTTCCTTAAATTAGAGGCAAGTGTACCCAGTGCCTCTACTTGAAGAGGCAAGATGCTACAGCATTAGCTAATTAATACTGTCCAGCCTTTGTGCAGGGTGGTAGCTCCCAGTTTCTTTTGAATTTGGAGAACACTGTAGTTTGGGTCTGTTTCTATGTCCCTCCCAATGTTTTTGCCCTTGGACTCTGTGGGAGATCACCAGATGGCAAGATGGGCCTCTGGAAATGTCCTGTACCTTTGGATGTTTTAAAATCTGTACTAATGCCAAATTTGGTACCTACCTTGCCAGGTAGTATGGGGCTGTGTTTTGGATTTGTGCTGGAAACAGTGTTGATAATACAGGGATGGTTTAGTTACTGCTCAGCAGTGTTTGCACAGCGTCAAGGACTTTTCAGCTTCTCATACCGCCCCACCAGCAAGTAGGCTGGGGGTGCACAAGAAGTTGGGAGGGGACACAGCTGGAACAGCTGACCCCAACTGGCCAGGGTGATATCCCATACCATATGAAGTCATGCTCAGCATATAAAGCTAGCAGAAGAAGGAAGGGGGCGACATTTGGAGTTATGGCATTTGTCTTCCCAAGTAACCATTATGTGTGATGGAGCCCTGCATTCCTGGAGATGGCTGAACACCTGCCTGCCCATGGGAAGCTTTTACTTTACCTATTAAACTGTCTTTATTTCAACCCACGAGTTTTCTCACTTTTACCCTTCTGATTCTCTCCCCCATCCCACTGGGGGGGAGTGAGTGAGCGGCTGGGTGGTGCTTAGTTGCTGGCTGGGGTTAAATCACGACACTAGTGCATATAAATACTGTTCTAGTGCCACTTATACATAGGTACCATACATATCTTTAATGGTATTTAATTGAGATTAAAGACGCTGTTGGAGTGGATGCTGTGAATGCATATGAGGAATATTACTTAAAACCATAAGCCTTGATATGATAAACCATAACAAGTCTGAAGGACTCATAATGGCTTATCATGTCAATAAAATGCACTTAAAAATCCCCAAGTGATTAGAAGGAGCCATTTCAGTCTATTATATCAACTGTTATATGCTGAGAGCATGAGAGATTTATTTTTCTTTTCCATCCTCTGTTTAAAAAAAAAAAAGAAAGGAGGAAATTAAATCATAATAAGCTATGTTCAAATAGAATCAAGGTACTAAAATAAACCCACAGAAGGAGATTTACAAATTAAGGAAGGCAGTGAAAAGTTCTCTCCAAGCAGAGAATACTCTCATGTTACATTTGGTCTCTCATTCCTGAGGATTGCATGGTGTTTAAAGGGTGGAGTGTGTGCTTGCACCAATGCTGTTCCTGTTGAACTGTCAAGAAGTGTGAACTTAACATTTTGTGGCAAGAAATCAGAATCATTTTGGCCCTTGTACCAGTGATGACCTCCAGCACTTGCACATAGGGAAAATTGAATTGCCTTTACTACCCCGTGTGGCAGTAAACGCTCAGCAAGGACTCTAGCAGAAGAGGGTGGTGATGTTTTCCTGTCCCGGTACTTTTCCTGACTGATTTTTCCAAGCATCTTCTTCAGGAGACAGGCAAAGGGTAAGGAAGTAGCACCCAAGCTTTTGGGGGCGTCAGGGGCCCTGATGTTTGTCAGTATCACACTGACAGAGCCTTTATCATGGGGGACTGCTCTAAAGCAGCTGTTTGATGGTACATTTCCGTCCTGGAGGTGGTCTGTTAACCTATGTTTTCTCTATGTGTTACTCTGCCTGTTGTCTGTTTGCTTTTTGTCACCTTGACTGGCCTGCAAGGCTCGTGCAGATCCAGCAGGATCTTTGGAAGGTGGCATGAGGGGCTGCCGTAACCATTGTCCTTTGGTGTAGGTTAGGGAGGAGCTAATTTTGGAGGTGATTACTGCCCGGTCCAGTCTCCATTTTAGCCAGGGGAAAGCTTGGTTTCTTAATTCACACAATTGAGTCAGGAAAATTTGGAATTGTTTTCTGCTAGTTATAAATAAAGATACTATGTTTTCCTGCTGCAAGGAAAGGTAACCCTCCTCTAAAAAGTGGACTTTACTTTTCCCCAGTAAATCATTTAACTGTACCGGCACCCCACATTTTTGGCTTCCTTGCTGCCGCCGAAATTCATACAGGGGTGAGGAGCCGGCGTGGATCCCTTGTATCACTTCCTTGCGGGCTCTGAACTGGATTACGTAGCCGGTCTGTAGCATTCCAAACAGACCTGAGCTGGCTCTCTGGGGCCAGCTTTGCAGATGGGTCTGGTACAGTCTTAAAATAGCCCCTGGGGGCAGATTGCTGGTAAAATTAGTGTCACGGCTCCCCAGGCTGGTGCAGTAGTTAGAGGGAGAGGCGCGGGCTGCGGAGGAGCTCAGTGTCCTGCTCTCAGCTGGCAAGCTTAACCTCTGCGGCGCCCACGTTTCAGCTGTTTAATGTCTGAATAGATGGAGGGTATTCTGGGAAAGGGAATTTTTTCTCTCTCAGCGGTATCCCTGCTATTTCATTTGCAGATATTGTGTCTTACACTTAATGCAATCCTTCCAGATAGCCCAGCTTCGTCTTCTCAAGGCCTGAGTCATGCCGACTCCTGCCTGTGTGGAATTAACCTGTTAATTCCTGCGCCCCGTTCACACGCTCAGGGTGCCCCTGGGACAGGGATGCGTGGGGCTGCAGCTTTCGGGGGATTCTTCAGCGCCGCTGCTGGCAGACAGGCAGGAGAGAGAAAATAAACAGGTTCAGGAGGTGGGGAAAAATGAGCTGGTGGAAGCCAGGGGAGGGAAGCAGTGGCAAGTAAACACAGCTGAACAAGAGGAAAGAGATGTTTATGTATGCTTATTTAAGGTTTGCAGTGGGGATAAATGCGAGTCTGTCAGGACAGTTTCTCTCCTCACAGTGCTGTGAACCCTTTGTCTATTTACATGCCGTTATATGTGAGTACGAAATTTGGCATTATGCAATTTTCTTTATGACTGGAATGCATACAGTGAGGTTTGGCAGAGGTGAATTTAACTGGTGCATGAGAGTCCCAGTTTGAGACTCAGCTGAAATAACAAGCCATACGCGCACTCACATGAGTACGCATACACATATGTACGTGCATGTGTGCATGCCGTCTTGTTACCCAAGAGAGGATGCTGCTAATTGGTTGACCACTTGGCAGAAACAACAATTTAAGGGTGACTTACAAACATACACCGGATTAAAAAGGAGACGGCACCCTAAGATACACCCAGAGAATTTGTGTCAGTGCCATCTCAAATTATCAAAGCTGGGGAAACCAAGGACGTTGAAACGCAGCCTCAGTGCCGTCAGCAGACATCTGACTGCACGTTCTGGAGCTCTATTCCAAGATTCATTTTTCATTTTCTCTGATACGTTACTGGGGAGGGAGACATGTGGTTGAACAAAGTGATCAATAAAAGAACAAATAAAGAACAAATGCTAATAATATTCAAGATAAGGCTTTTACTTGAAAATCGCAGGCAGCTTTATTCTGCAGAAATCCCTGAACAGAACATTTTTCAGTCTATTCTGTTCATTTACAGCAATATTCATTTGACAGACTTACGTTTCAGGCAGGCAGAAGGAAAAAAATGAATTTAAAAAATCCTACAAATACTAAGATGCAGGAGAAAATATGTTGAGAAAATAGGTTGGGAACAAAACCAAACTAGCAAAATAAACCTGCATAAAAGTACCATAAATAAAAGTACAGTTTGGAGTTTTACAGTTTTAAAATCTGATTATTGTGCCTAGATTTTAATATGTTAAACTAGGACTGTAAAAGTAATTATGAACATTTAAAACATCTAAAAATGGCTAAATTACATCTGTCCAAATGATCGTACCAAAGTCTTTGAGTGTGCAGGGAGAGACACTGATTAATATTTTGCAGTTTTTAAATACCTTGGCTTAGTGTCCCTTAGGAACCTCAGAATAGCATTATGAGGAACAGAAAAATGAGAGGGGCATATTTACAAATATTTGTAGGTTGATAAAATATAGCCTTTTAAGACAAACTGCTTAAATACATTATCTACATTCATCGTGTGTCTGCATGGTGTATGTCACATGGTTTATCTAGCATGTAGTCCTGTATTATTACAGTTGTATAAATAATCGTGACTCAGTGTGACTTAGATACTTTCCTCCATAAAATTATTCTTTAATAGACGATTTGTGTTATTTACTGAAGAGCAATACTTACGCATTAGTGCTAGTATCAGTAAAATAGTGTATGCTTTTTTTTTTTTTTAATGCTTTGAACTAAAACCAGGCGAAGCCAGGATAAGTTTGTTTGTGGAAGCTTGTTGCATACTAATGAGAAGAAAAATCATCCCAGTCATACTGAATAAATTCTGTAGATAGTATGAAGGATTTTCAGTGATCCATATTGTCCTTGGACTTGGCTGTTGCATTGTACTTTAAATGGAATTGATTGTGTGGTTGTAATGAAAGTAACAGATTGATTTCTATACAGAGTTACACAGAGTAAATAGAAAAATGTTCTTGTCTTGACCTGCATTCATAAACTAAAAATCAGTGGCTTTTGACCTAATCCTTAATAAAAAATGTAAATGTAATATAGGAAATTGGAAGGTTTCTTTAATTCTTAGAAAATTTACTGTTTATTGGGTTTTGTGGGCCTGCTTCCTTGGATTTTAATTGATTTTGTTTAGGAATTCTAATAATTGTATTGCATTTTCTCTTTGAGGAACTTGTACTTTTTGCTATTTGCATCTTTTGGGAAAATATATTTAACTGTTGTTATTTTTTTCTTATTATTCCTTGTGCCTTGACTACATAAAGGAGAATGTTATCTAGGTAGAATATTTATGATTTTCAGTACCTCCGCTGTTAAACATTGTTATCATAGCATCTTTGCAAGTGTATGATCCATACATTTTTGGGTTGTTACTGCATCATTTCATAGATTATTTCTAAAAGACAGTGTTTTCTGAACTGGATATGCAGAATAATAGCTTTATGTTGTAATAAAAGGAGGCAAGCTGTTGATTGAAATAAGGTGCAACATTCTTTCTATTTGAATAAACCCCAACAAATGTTTATATTATTGCAACTATTACCTCAGTAAAAGGCCATAGAGATATTTATGAGCAACGTTTATTACTCTGGTTTTTGTATGTGTGAGATTGTGGTTCAGGCCCCGGTAAAATGAACAATCTAGCTGGTAAATTCGGCGAGCTGTAAACTAGGAGTACAATGAGGAAGATCAGAGTTACTGCATTCATCAGTTTCTCGGTGAATTTTGTGACTTTATTTTTGGTGCTTAGAGTTTAATTTCTCGCTGAAGTAAAGCAGGGCATTGTAACGGTGCACAAACAAGAAGACCAAAACAATAGAACCCCTAACGCACCGACGGCCACCGCTACTCCATTGTAGCTTCCAAAGGCACTCTATTCTTCCCAGCCCACTTGATATCCTGCAGGTTGTGGCAGTACAATTCACAGGAAAAGCTTAGACATTGAGCTTGCACGCTTCTTGACTCCATTTTAAACCCTTTGTTCACACCGGGGTGGCATTTTTTCACACCACATGTGGCAGCTTTGACTCCTATCCAGCTTGTCGTATAGAATCAAAGTCTGTGGCTTCTTACATTCCCGGTGTTGTCTCCTGTGCCGCTGTATTCTTCGTAGCTCCCAAAATATTACAAATCTTAATTTCATTCACAGGTTTTTAAAGCTTTATATGGTATGGGATGAGAAAACTATACCTGCACACTAAGATTTGGTTAAATCAAAGCTGTTTGCAGGGGAGGGGGAAGAGCTCTTTTTTCCTCCTTATTCTCTTTTAAAAAAACCTCAACACTGGCTATTAAAAATGATGTAGCGAACTTGATATATATTCAGTCAGCCTGATGTATGTTTTACTGAAAAGAGTTAAAATAATGTGTAATACTAATATGTTTAGATTTGTAAAAGATAGGAGTGCTCAGTTTGATTCAGTATTAAAATGTTGTTTGTTCATCTTGAGATGTCTATTTTTTTTTTTGTTGCATGCAGGCATGATCTGAGGTGCTCTCTTTTCCCTACTTTTTCAAAGAAAACTTTCCTCTGCAATTTTGCGGAAAGTTTTATGTTCCATAATGTCAATAATAAATTCTACTTCAAACTAATTTTAAAGAGAACAAAACCAGTCTACCAAAATGGATATCCCTAAAATATACATTGTTTGAAAGTTTATTAGTAGAAGAGATATTGCTTAAATTCATGTCATTCAGTGTAGCTAAAATGCCACTTGACTCCTTAAACAAATGCTTAAGTATATTTCTTACTAAGAAACTTTACAATGGATGGCAAGTGCAGTGTGACATGGCAACAATAACATTTGGATAAAAATTGTCACACGAACTAAACTAAGTTGTATTTTACACTTTTGGATATATTTTTAAATGATCAGTGAAATTTAAATGGTTGTAGGATTTGAAAGAAACAGTCTCAGTTCTCTATATATTTATAAATCTTTATGTTCATTGTTACTACTTCACTCAGCTGAAGATAATAGAATAATTTCTCCTTAGCACACATATGCTAGCCTGTACATTGACATGACACCCTAATAAATATTTTGACTCGAGAGCTGTTGTTTGTTGCTATTTGTCAGGTGGTTAGAACGGTCTTTTGGCTGCTGCTCCCTTTGCGAACTAAAATATTAAAATGTATGCTTTCAATCTAGCAGTTTTCTTATTGTATTTTGATACGTTTTCTGACTGTTCATTCTTTCTTTAAGAGTATAGTACGGAGATGTGCTTAATGCATACTGCTTATTCACTAAAATCTAACTAATTGCTTATGGTGTTTATGAAATACTTATATTGTTTTTATGCTTGCTTTTAACAATGGCATGAAATCATATTATATAAGAGAATAGTTCAGTAACATAGCCTATGGAAAGACAAAATTTCAGTGTTCTTTTTTGGTTTAGAAAATATAATTAAGAATAATTCCACATGCATATTTTTATGCCGTTTCCTTGCCATTTATTTATGTAAGATTTGGTGTTAAGTTGTTGAATCAACTTAGCTGGTCTCAAATATAGAAGCACTTGAATAAGAGAAAGTCTGTTCCAATTAATCTTTATTTTATATTTCAGTCTGAAATCTGAAAGGTATGAACTAACCCCTACTAATAATTTATTTTCAATTAGCAGCACTGTTTTATTAGCTCTGACTGCTAAGCAGTTTTTGTGCAATTAAAAAGTACAAAATAGATGAAAGCAAAAATTTAACTCATGGTTGTTTGGTTTTTTTTTGTCTGTGATTTTCAAACAA
Organism: Anarhynchus alexandrinus; assembly: GCA_008711295.1. NCBI lineage: Eukaryota > Metazoa > Chordata > Aves > Charadriiformes > Charadriidae > Anarhynchus > Anarhynchus alexandrinus. The sequence continues at coordinate 430,634 of VUYV01000089.1, forward strand.
GATAAACACTTGAAAAACACATTTAGAATCTGTATCTAAAAATGGTTTTATTTTGCATACTAAATTATACAAGATGTATAGAAACATTCTTTGAGAAGATCAGTGATTACTTTATTAACACTTGCATTAAAATGGATTTTTTAAAAGTTACCTATTGCTTAAAAAATTAATCTAAATTAACATTTCTATAGACAAAATGAGATACTGTTTACTCCTTTTGCCAAGTACCTTAGCAGTTTCTGCAGTTTAACTAGCTACACATATCCAGATATTCTGAACGCAATTTTAGATGATAAAAAAATAGTTGTTATATGAAAACTGCAACAGTAAAAAGAAAAATCCTTTCAGAATTTAATACAGTAATTTATGCTAAGCAAGTCTTTTCCAAAGCAGGCTGTAAGGAAACAAACATATAAAATACACATGCAAGCTTACCTATTTACTGTTTAAATATTAAAACAGTGACTCAGAAAAGAAATGTACACATGTTTAGCAGAAAGTTATTTTACTGTCACAGTTATCTACATCTAAACTTGATATCATACAGCATTTTTAGAAGACTCGAGTATGAATTTCTCTGAAACAATACAAGTTCAGTAAGTGTATCAAAATTAGTTTACCTACTTTCACAGCGCATATTTACTGAAGAAATGGCATGATCTTATTGCATTTAAGTGTCATGAAGCAGAAATATAGAATAATCATTTATCAATATCCATTCCAGAAAATCCCAACTTTTATTTCTCGGCATTTCTTACTTTTCCCCATGTTTCTTCAGACCCTCTTCACGTTAACGTTTCTTCTACTTCCAGAAAAGAAGGGGGGGGGAACCCAACAACAAAACCCCCCAAACAATCAGCAAAAGCATAATTGGTTTACATTGCCTTTCAGCTTGTGGCCTGTCCTCATATTATTAAATCAGATCATACATACTCCCCTAAAATTCAGCTTGGAGTAATCCTCTGCTACTTAAGGCTGGATGAAAAGAGTACTCATTGTGAATTATGTTTCATCTGTCACAATAACCTTCTTTATTCTTTAGTGCACCTCCCCTTTGCCTGCGGCAATTAGAGAAAATAGGTATGCCTTGAAGTATGAGATAGTGGTATCTCAAAAATATATATACTGATGTCATATACAGACAACGCTGGCTAAGCAACACCCTGAAGATTATATAAGCCCTTTTTGATGCAATCCGAATTTTGTTAGAACAGAGTAGAAGCAAGCATATTTTACAATGAGTAGGTGCTGATGCCTGTCACTAGGTTATTGTTTTTTGACAGGCAATGGTCGGAGAGTTTGCCATTCTGTTAAAAGAAGAGAAAAAACTTGCTTACCGACTGATTTCACGAATGTATCACTTTCCACGTTAGCTACAATTCTGTCTTTTTTATTTGAAGGTGTTAGAGAATCTTTTTCTTCACTCCCCCCCTGGAATTCCTAGAGTTCTGTTGAACTCTTTGACTGCACGCTTCAGCTACATTTTCTCAGTGGCTTAGCATAATTTTAATAAATTCTTGCTATGGTTTGGACATTTATCCATATGTTTTTTAAATGAAATGCATCTTTAAAAAATAAGATTGCCAGTGAATATTGAAAATGTTTGTACAATAGTACAGAGGAGTAAAAAGTATTTTAGAGCTCCCATGTTATCAGATGTTAAATTTCCAAATTATTTGTATATCAAGGGGAAAAAAGGAGATAGGATTCTTTCAGGTTTTTAACCACCTCTGTCAGGTTATTTTATCTATAAAAATATCTGTCTTTCATTACCGCTATCTACTTTATTTGTATTTAACAAAGAAAAAGAAAAAATAAAGTGCCATATTTGTTGGATTTTTTACTTTTCGAATTTACCTTGGAAGCTTTCCAAGTTCCCTTCCCACCCCCCCCNCCGTGTTATTTTTAAAGCCTTATGGTAGCAAACCTCCAGTCGGTATCTTGTTTTGAAACCCCTCACGATTCTGGGCTATTCGTACCGATTCAAAATCAGCCTCCCTTGCACTTTAAGAGGGCTGATGTTCAACTGGGAATGACTAAAAGAGAAAGCACCTTTAAAAAAAATTAAAAAAATAAAGTGCTAAATCAAGCAGATTGCAACAAAGAGATTCTGTTGTGAAGCCGGTCTAACATGAGGAGACCGTTATTAAGATACCTAAGAAATGACTATACTGCAAAAAACAATAATACTTGTGAATAAAGGAAGAGAGTTTGGCCCACTGCACAGGTTTGGGCACAAAAGTGCTTGCTAAGCTATCTATTTCACACATGCAACGACAGAAGGTTCGATATTCATTCGATCGATGACTGAAAAGGCACAATGGCAAAATCGGACGGACTTCTTTTCAAATACAGATCTCCGATGTCCCCCTACAGTCTGCAGTCGCACGGCTGGTGGTGTGGCACAGACGGAGCAAGGGTTACATCAAGGCTGTTCTCTGGACCGTGCAAACAGTCTAGACCAGTGACCTGCAGCATCATGCCCTTTGAAGAAGAGGCAAGTTCGGTCACGACGAAGAAAAATCAAGGCGTACCCCTTTTAACAATAGGGAGCAGCTCGTGGCTGCAAAGAGGTAAGCAGGGGTAAGCAAAAAAGGCATCTGCTTCCATGGTTACAGGCCAAGCATGGGAACCTTGCTTTTGAAGAGGGACGGTTCTCAGGCTCCCTCACAGGCTATGTCATGCATTATAAGCAAAGGCAGGTTGAGCTGAAATCCGCAGAGTTATTTCAGAGTAAAATGATACGCGAGCACATGGCTGTTAGCAAAAAAAAAGTCACATGACTGTTTAGAAGCAGGCTTGCACTGTTTCCGAATCGAGCCTTTCGTTTGGGGCATTTTCTACTTTTCTTTTCTTTTTTTTTCTTTTTTCTCTGTTTTTGCAGCAAACTAAGAAAATTGGGAGAATGTTTATACAAAACAAACATTTGTTTGATACAGAAGATTCTGGCTGTTCTCCTTCTCTAAACTGAAAAAAGGTCAAGGGTCAATGTTTTTTCGTGACAGGGCCACAAATCCTTTTGTTAGCGTAGCTTTAGCAAATGCCATTTAAAATAAGATTTTGCTTTTCTTTCTAAGTGCATATTATTATAAGTTTGACAGAGCATGAAAGTAATGAATTTCTATCTCTCTGCAATAACTTTTTTGTTCCAATATTTTGCCAGTTATTTTTCTTCCTTTTTTGGCTCTACGAGGCTAATTTTCGAGATTTGCCCTCCCAGGAAAGAGAATTAAAAATGCACACAGAAGTCAGCACGTAGAAGTCTTACCTTCTTCAGGGAAAAAAAAAATATTATCTCCAGGGTATAGGTAGTAAAAATGTGATCACTGAATATAAGCCAGTGGTGTAACCATTAACCTTTGAGAATCGTTATGTTTGTACTTTGTTTCTTTTTGTTTTGTTATTCCTTTAGCTGCGGCGTATTATATTTCCTCTTGAAAAACTAAAATGCATGGAGTATTTGCTCCAGCATAAGAATGCCTGTTTTATTAATTGTATTTATTAAATCTGTTCTGTGAAATTTTAACTGTTTGTGGTAGTTTGTAAATTTTGATGGCTTACTATTTTTATTAGAATTTTACTGTTACAATATTTGCTGTAGGACCAGTAGCTTCTGTTATATACTTAGTTGTTCTGTTGTTCTGTTTTATTACAAGCCACAGCATTTGTGTTCTTATTATCAGTATGAAATTAATTTTATTACAACTATTCTTGTTAAAATTGGGGGGACATATCTCTGGGGAACTGTTGAACAGAGTTTGAAGTTTCGGGAACACTAATAATTTCTCCGGTCATTTCTGTCAGTAATTTTTGCTGCTCTTTAATAACTGCAGGGTCCTGTGCTACTTGGTAGAATTTCTATTGCTATCTATAAATGTAATTAATATTTATGAGTATATCAAGGGGAGTAGTTTCTCAGGGTGTATTCTGAAGTTCCGTTGATCTATAGGACAGTTTGATTTGACTTTAGACTAGGGACTGCATATTCGAAATGAAATTATGTATGTGAACCAACTATAAGTTGCCTCTAAATAGTCACTGGCTTTTTTGCAAAAAGTTTTTGGCCTACCCTGCACGTTTGTGGGCCAAATTTGTCTAAGAAAACAACAAAAAATGCATAGGACAATATAAAGATGCAACATAAGCAATTAAATATTAATAGCAAAAGTAGGAAACCCATTATCTTAAAATGGTCGTGATCTGGATTCATTGGATTCATTCTGGATAATTTATATCCTGCATATTAATTCAGTTTTCAGATAGTCTTTGACATGATTGCAAATTGTACCTTTTCTCCAGAAGGTCCATTAACTAGTCCCATTAGCTTAAGAGAGAAATCTATTTGCTGATCTTTTGTGTAGGCTGTTACATGTAATATGACATTTTGGTATTCCTTCTGAACTATAGATGCATGTTAATCATGACAATCATATTCATATACTGACTGCAGTTTAGAAAATTATACACTGTGTGGAAGTGTTGTGCCTTAAGATTTATTTAGACTATGTGAGATTCTGTTTATTTTTGTTTGTTACCTTCAACAATAAATTAAAAGATTAAGTACTCAATCTTACCTGTATGGCATAAACAGTGCAAAAGACAGTGCTGTTGTATTTGGTATCCAAATACTGCTTGAAATTCAGCAATGCAATAGCAGCAATCACTTATTCTCATGCTAATAACACGTTAAGTTTTAATAAAAAATAAAAAAGCAGAGGGGGAAAGAGAGAGATTGGCTCCTGGAAGGAAGATTTTTTTAAAATAAAAGGCCTCCCTCTTGTTCCTTTTAATGTAATTGATAAGAAAGTCATGTCTAGATTCACAGCAGTCTGCACAGTGTACCAAGGGGAGGATCTGATCTTAATTATATTCATGATCATTTCTTGAAATAATTAGTCTTCTGCTGTAAGGAGCTGAGGATAGAGCACTGCAATGAAAGATGTATAAGACTTGGTGTTGAAGGGAAAAGGTGCACCTCTATTAGCAATGAAAATATGATTGTGAAACCATTAAGTTTTATTTCTGTTGCTGTTGTTGTAGTGTGGGATTTTACCATGTGTTGATGTGTTGCCCCAAAGTACGTACACCCCTGGCCCTCTTCTGTTGTTGATGCTGAAGTTCTGAAAAAACATTGGGTTATACTGGGCTGTTGCTTGAGTGACAAGCCAGCTTTGCACCTAGTTATTTTAAGCTAAAGTTCAGGCTGCCACTTGGAGGCATTTTACTCTGTTAAAGCCAGTGATGACTATTAGGCTAAAACTTCTCTTTTCCCCTCTGAGCCATTCATTTAGACGAAGGAGCAAATCATCTAAACATCTTATTCCCCTTCTTGAATGCCAGGGCTATAAGGGCCTCAAGAAGCAACAACTATCTTCTTACCTCCATTGCACTATAGAAGCCAATTCAGCTTCTCTGAACAAAGGGAGTTGCCTCCTGGATGTTGTGAAGTTTTGTGGTTTGCATAGCAAGGACTATTGGATGCAATTTCCTTCATAATCAATGCAATTCATACCCCCGTTGTCTTCAGAACTTATTCCTTTGTTTTCACAAGAGAGGTGGACAATAATTTAACACAGTATGCTGTAGACAAGGTTCCTGTGTCATCAGTTTATTTTAGAGGAATTTTAGACTGAAATGCCCACTTGAACTAAGGAAGGTACCAATCCTACCAGCATGGTTTATCTACCCTTTCTTCGCTCCATTTTTTCTTCCCTGAAGAAATACAAAGAATTATGGAAATCTGTTAAGATAGCTGAACCAATGTGGAAACTTCTTCAATTGAGAAATAGGTTTTATAACAGAGTTAGTTATTTCACTAAAAGTCTCTTGAGTCACTCTTGTAAGCCTCTTTGAAAAGAAGTGCCAGCTCTATCATAGTATACAGAATGAAAACAAAGCAAATACATTGAAGAGACCATGATCCTCTTGCTCAGTGAAGATAAGGGTTCTGCAGTTTGGTACCATCTTTAAGCAATTTGTACACTGACACCTTATTGTGATATGCAACAATGTTGTAAGTCATCATTTCAAGGACAGGAGTTTATCATGTTGCACATCCTAATAATCTACTGGATAAAGTAGAGGCAGCAAAAGCCAGAAGAGAGCCCAGGTTTTAGTCTGGTGATACGCAAGGAATTATAGTTATCTGAAATTTGAATGAAAAGATACCTTTTTAATTCCAGGTTTCTAAATGTGCTGCCAGCTTTAATCCCCACCAAAAATCCTTTGGTTTGTTTCTCCAGGTTCATCCTTTTCTACATTTCCTTAATGACAAAGAATATTCAAGCCTGACTGTGGACTTGCTAAGAGCAAGGACTTGGAGAAGCCCATTTAGCAAAGAATCATCAAAGCCTAAAACTGTGTTGTTTGAATTTTGGTAGTATGTGAAAATCTCTAGGCTTTTCCCCTCAAAACCAAGGTACCTGATGGATGGGTTAAGCCAGTAACAGTTACAGTTATTTGCTGTAGGTACTATATGTGGATTTGCTGTCTTAAAAACTTGGGAATGATTAACTGCATCTGCTTCGTTTTAAAATACAAAACAAATCAAGTCTCTGGCTCTTGAATATTCTTCTTGGGCTATAAACACCACCACAAAAAGCGTTAGAAATCTACTTCTTATTCTAGTCTCCTTCCAAATGCTTTGAATATGAATACCAGATGCAGGATGAACTCTGAGTCAAATGACCAGAAAGACACATTTTCTCACTGAATGGCATAGTTCGATGATGTTTTGTCCTTGAAATGGAAGTCAGTCTGATTCCAGGAGCGTGTGAAGTATATGAAGTTCATTTCAGTACTGCCATTTTCTGAGCCTCTGATATTGATAAGCAGAAGTCCTTTTAATGCTTATGTTCCCTTTATAGAAAAAGAAGCTTTAGCATTACTGAAATAATGTTAATCTGAAATAACCTGGTATTTCTTGTAGCTTTTTAACAGAGACATGCAGAACAACAGCAACAACAGCTTTGTTCTTGTGTAGACCCTGACTAATTTAATAACACGATCTTTGTGATGTGATCCCATGGCAAAAATATTTCCTGCAAAGAGCTGGTCATGCCAAACAGTCATAGAATCATAGAATAGTTTGGGTTGGAAGGGACAATTAAAATTCACCTAGTCCAACCCCTCTGTCATGGGCAGGGACATCTTTCACTAGACCAGATTGCTCAAAGCCCCATCCAACCTGGTCTTGAACACTTCCAGGGATGGGGCATCCACAACTTCTCTGAGCAACCTGTTCCAGTGCCTCACCACCCTCATCTTAAAAATATTCTTCCTTATATCTAATGTATATCTACCCCCTTTTCAGTTTAAAACCAATACCCCTTGTCCTATCACTACAGGACCTGATAAAAAGTCTCTCTCCATCTTTATTACAAACTTCTTCAAGTATTGAAAGGCCGCAATAAGGTCTCCCTGCAGCCTTCTCTTCTCCAGGCTGAACAATGCCAATTCTCTCAGTCTTTCTTCACAGGAGAGGTGCTGCAGTGCTCTGATAATTTTCATGGCCCTCCTCTGGACCTGTTCCAACAGGTCCATGTCTTTCCTGTGCTGAGGGCCCCAGAGCTGGATGCAGTACTCCAGGAGGGGTGTCACCAGGGTGGAGTAGAAGGAAAGAGTCACCTCCCTCGACCTGCTGGCCACACTTCTTTTTATGCAGCCCAGGATATGATTGGCTTTCTGGGCTGCAAGCATCATCCTAATGTAGCAAACAAGATTTTTTCTAAAACATGGTTGCTTTTGCCTTTCTAATATTGTCAGAAGAGCATTACGCGAGTTTCTTCCTAGGCAAAATGTGTCTCCTTCTCACCATTTTATTCCTCTTGTATGCTGCATAACGATTTATGGAAAATCAAACAGGACTTATGAGGGACCAGGGTGTGTCTAAGCTAGTGTTGGTCTTGGTTTTAAAACATTGTGCTGTCTGGGGAGTGACTATGATTTGTTTCTTACTTTATTTCTTCCAAAGAGATAGTAATGAAAGAGGGAGTTCTCAGGATAAATATTGTCTATTTTATATATGCCTTTGGTAGAATTATTACATCCTGTTTCAGAAACAGGTGTGGAAATTTCCCCTCTTTGTATCTGTTGAAGAGCTCTGGAAGTTTTGCATTAGTGACAAGAAAGAATTCTAAAGAAATCTTGTAATACTTGTATGATCTGAGTAAAGAACCTTGCAAACTAGGGCAAGCATGCAAAGCTTGCGCCTAGCAGTATGTGAAAGAATATGTAGCAGAATGCAAGATGAGAACAATATTTTCAAAAAAGAGAAACTTTGAAAAGGTCAGCATATACGCTTAACAAATGCCACTGTCAAGGACATGTTTATAAGAGTTCTGGCCTAAGAAAATAGAATTTTCATGGAGAATGGAAAATCTGATGATTTTTGGTTTATGAGGGGCATGATGGGTGATAGTTTGACATTAAAAAAATATCTGAAATTACATCCTGGAAAAAATTTTTCATATTTCTGTGAAATGACATACCTTTGATCATGCTGTGACTGGGATTTTGGGTCTGAATGTGTGTTGTGTGAGAACCATAATGGTATTTCTTCACTTGTTAGTTCTGACTATGTGATCTCATGATCTCACTTTTAGGCTGCAGTGTTGAAAAACTTTAAACAAATATCTTTTTCCCACAATTTTATTTGAATTTCCTCAAGGTGATACTGAAATCCATCTGTTTTTTATTCATGGAACAAGATAATTCAAGAAACGCTCTTGTGGGCCAGGCTAATGGTCGACCTATCCTTGTGCGTATTCTATGACAGTGGCAACAGGGTATGCAATTTAGCGAGAGCACATGGGCCTCTTTTCTTTCTGTGGTCCATTTCACTTGTCCTCCCTTGGCATCCATTGGTTTTGGATTTGTGATCTTAGAGGGGATATCCCTACCTGTACCCTTCAGTATCTGTTTATGGACCTCCATGAATTTGTCCTCGAGCCTGAATTATCTGGAAGTTAATCCTTTTGGTATTGTGGTTCAGGGAATGAAGTTGTTAGGTGTTTGCATTTACGAGAGTTAGCCTGGCTTTTGGTTTCTGAGCACCAAGTAGGATGAAAAGTTCATAATGACTTCTGCTATGGTAAATAACTCTGTTTTGACTTGTTCATGTTTGTGTCTTCAGTAATATTCCAAATACTCTGTAATTGGTATTTAGTTTGGGATTGACAGTTGTTTGGATTAAAACCTTTCCCAGTTATCCCGTCTCATAAGGAATTTTGTCCCAACACTCGTGTTACATGAAGAATTGTTCAAATGTTTATATGTAAACAGGATTGGTGAGATGTGAAGAAGACCTTTGTGAGTATGTATTGGCCAAAACTGAAACTCCTGAGATATTCAGTCCAGCCTGTTACTTGCTGCAAAACCTCTGGTATAAACCTATTTGTCTGTACTATTGAAACACTTGTATAGTGGTAATGCCTTTTGCATTGTATAGCTCATATTTGGAGGATTTAAGGTATATTCTTAAGATTCAGCAATAGTCAGTTTTTAAATATTAATCCACTGCGAGACCATAGAGTATGGTAACTGCACTGATTTGTCTATGAAGGTGAGGGAGAGTATCGACTTCCTTCTGATTTTAATTTGTTCTTTGTGAAGCAAAATTCTGTAATTGTTCCATTGGAGAAGATGATAGAAATATATATTTGTGCTTGTTTGTTTGATTTTTAGTGTTTATCTTTTACTATTCAAATGTTTCAAACTTCTTGCTCAGAAGATGTTGTTAAGGAGCTTTGGTAAAGAAGGTTTGCCAAAAAGCATCCTACCTACTTTCCCAAGTCTACATCCTTTTACTTATGATTGATCAAAATTCAGCCTCTTGTTTTCACTTCTGAATGTTACGACAATCTTATTTTCTAAAATACCTGTTGCTCTTTCTCATGTTCTAGTCTAGAATATCAATTGTTGAACTGTAATCCTGCCAAATCATTACACAAGCGCTTGATTTTTGAGGGGAAATTGTGCTACTTCTAGTTACTGTGGGTTTTAGAGGTGTGCTAGAAAAGCCACTTTCAATATGCAGTTCAAAAGTACTGTCGGTTTGGAATAATCCAGAGAAAACTTTGCAACTTGAAGACTGTGAGGAATAGAAACAGGATGGAAGTCTGAAAACATGAAGTTATACCTGTGGTTATGATTGCTTCTGCTATTATCTGATATCTTCTGACTTTTAAAAAGGAAACGAAGGAGCTGATTATATTAATAAACCACAAAATAAGTTGTTCAGTTGATTCAAAACAGATCTCTCCAACTAAGGCGTTTGTTTAGACATGGTCAGTGAAAAGTATTTCTAGGGCACAACAGATTTCTTCCAGTCAGAATCTCTGAAAATAGATCAGACGAATCATGGTGTAGTGTCTCTCTAATTATAAAAGGGGCCTGTGGTGACTAGCTCAGAACTTACCTAGCTTAAAGCTGGGTAAGATGAATTTTGTCCAAAATGACTGAGACAGCAGTGTGATATGTCCAGGTTTATGCCATTTCAAAATGTATCAAATGAGACCTTTCAGGTAGTGAAATAAACTTATTAATGCCTCCATGTGAGGCACTGCAACAACCTCCCCAGGAATACTGCCTAGCATTCAGAGCACCCAGGTGCAGGAAGCATGAACTTAGTTGTAACAAACAGAGAAAGGCTAGTAAAATGAATAGCGGGAAGGGAGAGATTATTGTGAGGGCACTAAAAGCTTTATTTCCTCTTCAATAAAATAAAGGCCAAGAGAAAAGGTACGCTGTGGGGAGAGGAGAATTGCAAGCAAAGGAGAACAATCATTTAATCTGGAGAACAGAGCTGGGACAGAAATAACTGGCAGAAAATCAGACTGAAAGGTAGAAGATTTCTAGCCATCAAAGCAGTAGAGTTCTGGAGAAACCTCCCAATAAGTTGGTCAGGTTTTGTTTTTCCACACAAAGCAAGGTGGAAAATGATACATTTATGAAAGGGAATGTGAAACACGATTACCTCTGATAGCAGGAGCCTGGACTCGATATGCCACCACTTTGATCCTAGGAGGGGATGTGTATGCATGGCTGCACTTATTGAAGTGACAGTAATTATGCTGTAGATATGCCTATACTATCAATGTGAATATGTTGTGGTGCTTCTTTAAACTTGTAATTAATACTAATTGAGCTCTCAGAAACTAAAGTGTTCCTTGTTTAAAAATCCTGCGCATTTGCTGAATGTAACAACAGTTTACTAACTTACCCCACTTCTTGAAAAACTCCATGTTAAGAAAGCAAAGCACTAAATGGGATCTGTTGATAACAAACAGCTCAGAGGATCTCTTACTACATACACTAAGCATATTTTGCCAGTATACTGCTTCTGCTACTTGTGTTTATATATTTATACATATATTTATACATGTATTTATACATATACATTTTATATATATTTATACATATATAACCATATTATATATGGTTACAATATTTATTGTACTAGAAATGTGATTATAGACTAAAACTCTCCTAATAAATTCTACCAAACGTAACTTTGTGTTTGCTGTGAAGATGTTAGTACTAATGAGATAAATTATAGGTTTTGTACATAAATTCAAGCTATACATTTTCTAACAACCTACAAAGAGAAAAAAGAATTTGCAGGTGCTAAAATTCATTCTAAAAAAATGGTGTGGGCTGCCACTGTATAGAAGGGATAAAAATAATAAAATCCTGACTTTATTTGCATACATAGCTCAGCACACAATCGCATGTGCAGCCGGCAAGAGAGCGGCCCCAGGTTGTAAGGTGACGAAAGGCTGTGGGGCCTGCGCGAGAGAAGATGGCGGGGGAGTTTAAAAATGATTTACCTTCTCTGCGGCCTGCTCCCCACCTGTGTCGGCCGCAGCCCCTGGAGGAGCGGGGCCTGAGGGCAGGCCCTGTGCCGGCCCGCGGCCGGGACGGGCCGAGCACGGGGTGAGGCACGCCGCCGTGCGGTACCGGCTTCTTTTGTTGGCGTATGACAATTCCCCTGAAGTTGTTAACCTGTTGAAGTTCACCGTGCCTTGAAAAACAAGGTTCCCCCTTTTTTTTTTTTTTTTTGTCTGTGTATTTTGTAATTATGGGGTATAACATTACGTCTTTCTATGAAACGGGGTTAATTTTAAAATAACCAGGGGAAACTCAGTGAGCACTAGTTTATTGCGCGGGTCCCGTATCCTTGTTCTGATGTGCTGCGTCTCTTCCAGGGGCACAGCCGCCTTCCCGTTTCGCAGCGGGGCCGTGTTTGCCACTTCACCAGCGCAGGTAAGCCTTGAGACCGTCAGCCAACTTTTCGGTTGCCAAATCACCGTGACCAACCTCTGGCACGTGGTGTCGCGGGCAGTGCTGCTGCTCTCCATCCCACGGCGGCTTTGCTGTGACGGAGTTAGGACACACTCCCTTGACGTTTGAAATGGCTGCCGAAGAGGGCAGTCATGGCGCTTATCCTCATGGCCGCCGGGGTGCGGGGCTGGTTATGGGTGGCAGCTGGTGTCGTAGCCCCCTCCACCAGCCCCAGGCCAGGCAGGGCGGGTGCCCCTCACGTGGAGGCCCAGACGCTGGGCCCCGCAGCAAGGCCAGGCTGGGCCCCCCTGTGGGTCAGGCCAGCTGTGGCGGCTGGTAGCCACAGCCCCAGCCTGGCTGTGGTGGTGGCAGCAGGGCCCCAAGGCTCACTCTGGTGGGGGATGTAGCTCAGCAGCGGCAACACCAGAACGGGGTCTGAAATCCCAGCGCCGTTAAATTTGATGGGAGTTTTGTCATTGTCATCTTCAGTCGGATGAAAACTTCCCCGTGAGTTTCTAAGGAAGGTTAAATGGCCGCCGTCTCGCGTGTGGGAAGGCTGGGATCGCCTTGGTGTGATTCAAAATATTTTTCCTTAGAGATGTGACTAATTACTTCATGCCTTTTATGGAGAGTGATAGTGTTTCAAATCAGAATGTGCCATTGGACCCCGTAGTTTAAACTCTTTTAACTTTTTATATTTTGTGCCGTTACTCCCTTGTATTTTGTCTTTGAAGAAGGGAAGGACTTATTTTTAATTTAATCCACTATTTATCTTCTTCATAGCAAGAGTGATTAATTCCTGAAACAAACTGTCAACAGTTGTGCCTTTTACCTGATTTAAATTGACTAACTTCAGCTTTGAGCCATAGTTTTCTGCTGGCACTTATAGATGGCAGTTGTTTTCCTATAATCACTGCTACATATTTGTTCAAGTCAGCTAAAATAGATCTGATGTCTTTTAAGACTTTCACTGTAACACATATTCTCCAGTATTCAGTTTTTATTGCTCTTTCTTCACTTCTGTCTATTTTTCCCATGTCCTTTTCAAAACATATAGGAATTTCTAAACATTACTGTAGGATTATTACTGATGCTGCAGCTGGAGGAAAAAGTAGTTGTAACTCCTAGTTTACTGAATGTCTCAGGGTTGTGCTAAACTCTTTGTGCTGGGACTTTACATTGAGTGGTGGATCCCTGAGTTTACCGTGTCCACTTCAACAATGACTCATTCAATTTGTCTTTCTGATCTAAGGATGGATTTTGAGCGCGTGGTTATTCACACAGGTTTGCATTCTCCACTTAAAACCATTTTGGCTAGGTTCATACTAAAAATTACCTTTACCTTTCCTCTTCCTTCAGACATTAGGAATAATTTACTTTTATGGTGGATTCTGCTCATACATCCAACTGACGTGAATGTGCAATCTCAGAAGACTATCAAGCCATAGTGAAAAGTTTATGAAAAGGTCTTTTAATTATACTATATCTAGAGATTGTCTTCAGTTCAATTGACATTAGTTTGGGATGCCAGTCATCTAGTACACATCCGTGTAAATTGGACTTACATTTTTGGTTTATGTAGAGGAGCTGGTTATGAAAAGTGAAATATTCAGTAATATTAGCCATAAGTGTGAAGGACAAGTATGGCTGGCTGCTTAATGTTGAATTAGTAGAAAGAAGTCGTATCACTATATTCTTGAAAAGCAGTAATTCACCAGCATGTTTCAACTGGAGCAGGTAATAGAGTCCTAGCTTTTCTGTGAAATAAATTGAGTTTCACTGCAATGAAACTCCTAAAGCCAGGCTTGATGGCAACATTCTTTGGCTTTCCTTCACTTCCTCTTCTCTCTTCCCAAAGGCTTCACAATCATCATTTCTTTCCCTCCTGCTTATGTTTCCTCCTTTTACTGTGAATCTTTTGTTAGGTCTTGGTTCCTTTCTTTCATTTTTTATGTGTCTCAGATCAGTTTCTTTTTTGCTGTCCTTGTTTTCTCTCAAGCTTCTGTTTGTCCATAAAATCTAGGGGTTTTTTTTTGCTTTATTTTTGTGATCTTTTCTTTTCATCACTGTAGTTGTTTGTTTTTTTCTTGCATATCTGGAGAAAATTTTGCTCTACTTTATCTTTCTACCTAAAAACTAAAAATCATGAAACAAAAAAGGATCTGAATCTCTGCTTGTAGGATAGTGGAAGCCAGCTGTCCAAACAGACTGTGTATTTGGTCATAAAATTATTGGAAGATGAGTGTGTTTTATTAATAAGAATGTGCATTTTTGATATTTTCTGTGCAGTCGGCATAGACCTGAATATAAACCCACTTAATCATTCTGAATACTAATATTAGTAGAATAGGAATGAGGTCCTTTTTTTAGAATATATGACATTTTCTTCTGGAAAATTTCTTTCAAAAATAAAGAGAAGTTAAAGAAATAAAAGATATAAATAAAGAAATAAAAGAAATAAATGATAATCTTTTGGCTGGAATCTATGGATGAGTTGCTCCTAAAGATGGATATCCAACAGACCAGTACCCATTCAACAGATGACGTTATTTTTACAGTGCCTGGACTGAAAAAAAATTCATACTTTTATCAGTAGAAGCAATTGTTAACTCCACATTAAAGTCAATTTAACCTATATGTAATATAGCATGTGCTGCCTGTGATATTTTTGCTGTAGATGACACCCTGATTTTTTCATAAGTCAAGTCATCTGCACACCGTATATTTTTGTCAAACAATTATGCACAAGATGTTTTCCATTTTTCTCCTTCTTTGGAGTCCTTTAGTAATTTTAATTATTAGCATATATTGTAAAAGATTAAGTTTATTATGCAATTGAAAGTTACCCAGTCATTTGTGTTTGGGAACTATTCTTGGAAAAAGACAATGACTGGAAATAACACGCACATTTCCCAAATTTCATGAAATTACAGTATACTGAAAAAATAACAATATGGGATGATACATGTTTTTTAAAAAAAACCTTGTAGGATACACTGATCAAAGTTGAGCTTAGCTGTTAGCAGTAAACTTTATCCTCCAATTTGTCATTAAACAGAAGGAAACTGGAATAGCTCTACATGTTGAAAAAACCTGCATTTCCCTATTACGGAAAAACCCAAATATAAAGAATGCCATTGTTTGCCGCACATGTGGCAACCAGTCTGGTTTATATTAAGTTGAAGTTACTGCCATCTGGTGGAGAAAATAGTACTACATCACTACAGCGGGAAGCAATTCTGTTAGGGTTACTTTGTGTGCATGTGAATATTGTGTGTACCTGTGTGTGTGTGTATATATATATGCACCTATATGGAGACAGATATAGATATATCTGTATATAATATTAGCGTTTGGGTTTGATTTTAAAAGAATTTGGAAATATTCAATGATACAGAATAGCCTGCTGAAGTTCAGATTAGTCAAGGGTATAAAAATGTGTGAAAGAAAATAAGGAAAACGTAAGAGGTAGAACAGATAGATGTGCAAAATGTATGCTGTGGTACTGCCAGTGCACCCACACTTCTGGCCTAGATTAATCACACATAAACCATGTCCCTAGAAGATTTCTTTGTACTTTGCACAGCTGGAGATGCTACATTTTGTGCAGTGTTTTGTGTAGCACTTTCTATTTAGAGATGACCCCTAATTATTGCTGCCAAAACATCTGGGCTAGTGCTGCCTTAGTGCTCCATTGTCTACTAAGATTTTCTTCTTGGTGCAGCAAGTTTGCTCCTTCTTGAGTCTTGACATATACTTGTGTTAACTATTGTCTGATTCTTGAAGGTTCAGCCCGATAGGAATGCATTTGTACAAGTAGTGCATCAGGGAAGTCTGTGCGGGATCTTATACATATAACATTAACAAGGTTGTTTTCTCAAGGAGCTAACACTTATGTTAAATGTAACAGTGCAGTGAATGATAGGCAAAGTGGTAACAGAAGAAGAAAGATTCAGTTGTGAGAGACAGTGTCAGATACCTATCTTTAGTAATAAATTGCTCGGTAACCATATGAGGACAATAACTAGTATCCATAACTTGTTCTTTTTTCATTGTTATAGTGCCTGAAGACTCCAAACAAGATTACGTCTGCTTTATGTACAAATATTAAATAGGCTTTGTCCTTGTTGTATGCTGTGTTTTCTCATGGTCGAGAACAGTAGAAGTGGTCCTTTGTTCTTAATCTGCAGAGTAAATTGCCATTTTCTCTAGTAAGAAGGCATGTCCTACTAGGGTTGTATCAAAAGTGTATTTTTAACTGGCATCTTCCCATGTTAAGAGTCAAAGAAAAGTTCAGGGGATCCAAGAGTCTCACGGGGTGCATAGTGGCATGATCAAATTCCCAGCACTCCTGTGCTGTCCGAAACCCTCCAGCTGCATGCTTAGCCTCTGATGGCAGCCCAGCTTTTATCAGCCTGCAAGTGCTGAGGTTGGCTGAGGTAAGGCTAGAGGAGACTTCAGCGTTGCTCAGGCTTGATTGTCTCCAGGCCCTCAGTGGCATATGGTTAATGATGAACACTAGGCCCAGGACTTCAGTGGAATTGAGGCCCCTGGACTCTGAGTCCTGCTAATTTCAGGTCACTGAGGAGGCTAGCTTCAGGCCCATGTGAACATCACACTTTATGCTGAGCTGGACAAGCAGAAGTCGGTAGCAGAGTAACATTAGATTCCTCTTTAAAGGGATAACTAAATGCTGTCGTCCTGTACTGTCTTACAAGAGGTATATTATTCTGATGATATTTCTTCATTGTATTTTTGGGGAGAGAGGGGGAACATTTTTCTGCTGTGGAAATCTTGCTTTGGTGGGCTTTCTAATGCTGTAGTCTACAACAACATTTTGTTTCTTTGGCTGCTTACTGGCCTCAACAGTGACATCCCAAAGAGGCATGCTGAATGTTTGTCTGATTGCATGTTACATTCCTGTAGACCAGCTAGCTTGAATTGCAGGAGCTCACTTGGTTGATAACATTTGGGGTTCTGCTTCTTATATAGGTGGAATTTCCGATCCTGTCCTATGCAGAGCAGCTTATGAGATTCTTGGTTTATACATTTACAAAGTGCTTGGTCAAGTCTGGTTTGTGTGAAAGCCATATTCTTCTTGCTCTCATAGTCATGAAAAGTCTGTTTTGAAAACAATGGGTGAAGGGGCCCTAAAATTTTGTTAATTCCTTCATCCATTAAGCAAAAAACTAATGATACTGACTTTCTGTACATATCTTAGACGTTACTTAATGGGTTAAGCTTGGTTGCAATAAAAGGTATTTCTCATCTCTAATTTTTCTTGTTTATTTTGTTTAAAATTCTTTTTCACTTGGTTGGGTTTTGCTGCCTGTTGTAGTTTTTTGTTTGTATTTTGTCTTTTTCCTTTTTCTGAACTCTCTAGGAGTCGGAATCCTGCCCAGATAGTATCTTTCAAAAGGAAAACCATTGACCTTGTAATCCTGTCATTCTGCTTTTAAGACTACATTGCACATGCAGGTGTCTGATTTCTTCATAGGTTTTAGAGGAAGTATTTTTTCATGACTTTGCAATGTAATTGCCTAATTGTTTTTCAAGGAGACAGACACTTTTCTCACAGTAAGACTTACTGGAAAGGTTTAACAGTAAGAGTTAGAGCACTGGGAGGTACATGACCATATATTAAGGAAGTGCCTCAAACTCAGGTTCACAGCTTGAACCATACAGTGCAAAGAGCTCTCTCTGATTCAGTCTAGTTTGCACAAGACAGAAAAGTGGAACAGCTTTCAGAAGGAAAATAATCCCTGGTTCCCTCTTCCAGCCTTCAACTCTTAACATAAAGTTTACTTTGTGCTGTATGACAGAAGTGCCTAGGTTGATTAGCTCTTGGTTGCAAAACTGCCTGCTTTTTCTTTTCACTACTGCTGATAAAATGACCAGCAGTTAACTGTTCTTTGAAATCCTGGTGGCACTGAGATGCAAGCTTTTTGGAATATCTTCTTCTTTTTGTCTGTCTGTGTGTCTTCTTTTTTTTCTTTCTCCTTCTTTCCCCCTCTTCTGCCCACCTCCCATATAGCTTCACATATTTATTTATAATCCGTTGACATTAATAAGCAGTTCGATAGATAGAAGGTAATTGCTGCCTGTGCTTAGAATAACTGAACTATAAGAGAAGCTTTTGTAGTGAAAGATGACATAATGCAAGACAAGGTTAGAAGGATGTATCTTCTGAAACAAAAATGACCATCTTCTAGACAGTCTGTTAAGATGGGATAGAGTTTAATGTTATGTGATAAGAATTGCACATTAGAGCGTGTCTCTCAAATTTCAACTTTTTAAATCAAAATTGATTATAGACATGTCCTTACTCAATGAGAAGTTGATACAGAAATGAGTGAGTCCAGCTCTTTGACTTCATTATGCAGGAAATCAGAACAGAAGATCACAGTGATCCCAGCTAGCTTTGAAAACCTATGAGGATGCGCCTCTCCAGGAACAATCTGCTAGATGTGATATTTGTATTTGATACTTGAATCTCCATCCTTGGAGTTCAGGATTTGACTAGACAAGCTGCTGAGGAACCTGGTCTTAGACCTGCTTTGAGCAGGTTATTGGATTAGATGACTTCCAGACATCCCTTCCAAGCTCATTTATTTTGCGATTCCACGATATGAAATCTAGGCTTCTAAAGATAAGATGTTCCCAAAGAACAGAGATTTCAGTACAAGATCTTACTTCTTATCTTGAAGGTGGCTGAAGTTATTTTTAAAAAAAATGGCCTTAATTTTGAGGTAGAAAACCACTATAATGAACTTGGTTTATGCACACTGGAACTTTTCATCACCTTCATTAAGTTTGTCACCTCAGCCTTTCTAAGGACTGCTCAGGGTGGTGGGAGCCACTTCCTATGGAAATTCAAGTGGAAGGCACAATTCTTTTATGTGGCTTTGTCTGACACAAACATAGAAGTATGTGTATGCATTTATTAAAACGATAAAATAAAAGAAACCTTATCAAAACATCGTATTTTACACTTAATTTCCCCCTTAGGGAAAGAGGAAATGAACCAACTGTGACAGACACTACTTCTAGCTCTTAATGGACTACTGAGTGTACTTTGATAACCTGGTGCTAAAGGCAGTAAAAAGGCTATATCTCTAATAGAATACTAAATATTTTTAATGGTGCTTTATTTGCTTTTTAAAGCAAAATAGTTTAAATATTTTATAACTTTCAGACTCACAGTACTGTGTCTTTAAATCCTGTGTGTTAGCAATCTGAAGATCAGTAAAACGCAAACAATACTTTCTGAAATTCTTGTGCTGTCATCTCTGGTTTAGAGGGAACACCCTCTCTCTGGGGTAGAAAAGTAATTTAGTCTAGGACACTTAGCAATTTTGGCTGCTCTTGAACACATATCTCAAATAAAACAAACTTTTATGAACTTCATACGATTCTTATTCCTATATAGTAGGAGAACTTCAAAACTCAAGTTATTCAGAAGTGTTGGTTAGTTGAATTCAAGGACCACTTTCTAAGTTGACATCATGTTTGCTACAGATGTGGTTAGATTACATTTTGGGAAAAATCAGTTTCAGTAATGTGCCATGATGTTGATATTCCTTTTCCTGGTGTGTTGTCCTTCCATTTTAGAGAGGGATGCACAACTGAGCCACAAGAAAGCTGACCTATCATATCTTTGAATTTAGGCTTGACTAATAATAAGCAAAGAAATCCCAATGAGTTGTGTAGTGCTTAATTTACGTATAACATAATTTGATCAGCTACAATATGAATATCTTTTGCAGTGAGTAGCCAAGATAGATGGATAACTGACATGCAGTTATCGTTCAGTATTTTGTTATCATTCAGTTTTTGGATTAATCACGCCACAAATGCAGAGCCAGTTTGGCTCCATGTCTTCAAACCTCAGATCTCAGTGCCATATTAATGTGGTTGTATAAATTATAAAACCATCTTAAGTCCACAAACAGATTAGCTACTTTCATGCCGCCTAGAGCTTTAACTAGTAAACCCTGTAGGAACCCAACAGGCTCCATGCAGATGTAACTTGAATGTCCCTACATCACTTTTCCTGGGTGAGGAACACAGAAAATGTATGCAGAGACAAGTCCAACAGGTATTATCAGTTTGGACTCAATGTCAACTGTCCCATACCCACAGTGCATCTATTTGCAGTCACTATCACTTCCTCCTGCTCCATTTCGAAAAGGTCTTATTAGGTCAGGTGTAGCAAACATGTGAATGCTGAGAGGCAGCACTGGGCTAGAGTTGGAAAACTCCAAAAGATCAGACTTGCTGCAATGCCTTTTCTCTTCACTCCCCAAACAGCACAGGAGCACTTAATAACTAGAGCACAGCACTGAACCCATGCTGGCAGAGTCTGTTTGAACTGTGTGGTGCCTGGCCCTCCAGGAAGCAAAGGCTCGGAGCAGCACTGTACTGTGATGGATGCAGAGCTTTGCTGCGTCACAGCCAACTGTGTGGACTACATCTCAGTCTTGACATTCTCTCTAAACCTGTCTGTATTACCTCTCCACTATTCCCCTTCCCTCCTCTTCCTCTCCAGCTTCCCAGTCCCCCCAGTTTCTGGGGAATCCAGGTTCCTCTTACCTTGGACAACAGAGAACTGATGATGCTGCAATGAGGAGGTAACTGAGTGGCTATAGTAATGCAGCATAATAATAAAATCCCTATGTTTTTAATATCTATTATTGTTAAAAGATTTGCTTTAATTCTGCCTCATTTTTAGTTCTGTATCTCAATCTAGAATGGTCTTTATGCTTCATATCAGTATTTCATTTATGTACAGCTTTAAAATTGCTGAACAGAAGATGTAGGATTGCTTGTAACATCTGTTACGCAGGTTATATTACGGCAGGGCCTATACTTTCATTTTTCTGGGCTCTAATTTCCCTTCAGATTACTTAACTGCTTAGTGGTGTTCAGAATGAGAATTGCCTCAATGAACATTTAAAATATTCAAGCTTTACTTTCCTTTATGATTTGTGTTGTTTTGTTAAGGACTTTTTAAATCTTCTGCCCCCATGATGGAGCAAATATAGTAGTTCTCTGGAATGGAGTTTAAAAAAAATCAAAGGGATTTAGACACCTTGTTTGGAGTGTGTCTGATGTGTTGGATTCACAGCTGCATGTGCATCTGCTCAGGAGGGGGCTGGAGGCAGGGGGAGGGTCTGGATCCCTCAACACCAGCTATTGCTTCCCATATGAGGTCCTCGCGGCATAGCAGCACATCTCCCTTGTTTGCATCAGTCCTGTACTTATTCCCCTGAAAGAAATTAATCTGTGTTTAGAACATGTGACTGATGCCCTGGAGAGCTGGGTCCTCGTCCTGTGTCTGTCACACCACTCAGGTCACGTATATACTGTATATACGTACTTCTGCTCAGATAGACCCGTATCATTTGTTCCTTATTTCCAGAGTACTGAAGGGAGGTACTCATGGCTTCCAGTGTAGCACCTAGGAACTCTCGCAGCTCCAGCAAAAGACAACAGGGGAGATGTGCTTTGAATGTACAGAAACAGGTACTTTGAAAAACATCAGTCCGTAAGAAGTTTGTTTTGTGTACCCAAAATAAACTGACCTTGATAATTTTCTGTCTGTTAAACTGAAACAATGCTAATGGCACCTTTCCACACAATGGTCTCATGTATGTATGTGTTGTGCTCTTTTAGCTAAAGTGATGAAGGTTTGTGGAGTACTTCGATAGCATAGCATTTGCCAAAGAAACCACCTTTCAGAAATTAATAATGTCATGTTAAGTTTTAGGTGATCTGAAAAGTACCTTCATTAAAGGAGATAAAACATTGAGTAATGAGACCAAATAGATGTGCTGAAAGGCTACTTAGACAATGACAATTGTCCTTTCTGAGCATTGAGTGATGTCTGTTCAGATTATAAATTATGTATTGTCATATAAAGACTGTATTGTAATGAGAACATAAACCAAGACTTACTGTTCAGGATCGTTTTTTGTTTTTAATGTGCTTTCATAGTAGAATGGCTGTATATATATTACCGCATGTACCTACCAAATAAGAAAACCTCATATTTTGAAGCTACTTTGAGGTTACAAAGTTGAGCATCAGAAGATAGCCTATAAATACATGCATACACACATCTAGAAATAAACATGTAATGAATTTTTAATTTTTTTTAATATATTGAATATTTTAATGCACAACAATTTTACTTCTCATGGGTACTGTATTGGCACTCTACCTTGGATACATGTTCTAAATGTTCTGTGTACACAAATATTGTTCCAAGATCCTTTGGAATCAGTGGTTTTGATCAATGTCACTAAGCAGGCTTCTTTTTGAGACTCTTTTTAGACAAATAATGGTTGAATATGAAAATTTGGGAGAAAACAAGTGTGTTGGTTTGTTTGTTGGGGTTTTTTTTAGAGCTTTCAAGTCTTCCAGGAAGGTTATGTTCCTTACTGAAAGATTTGGTATTTTGATTTCTGAATAATTTTTAAAATTTTGTGGCTTAATTCAGCTCAGAGTAGTTGTAGTACAATGGACATCAGTAGAATGGCATAGTGAAAGGCATTATTAATTTAATTTTAAAGTGGTGTTTTCAAAGTCAACATGACTATGCGTATATATGTTGTAACATCAGGGCACTATTAAATATCTACAAATAAATGCCTCATTGCTTTCTGTTGTGTGCTATGCCTCATCCACTGGTATATACCAGAGATACCATTGTCTCATTTGAGAATGATCTATGTAAATTATTATTGACATGGCATTCCAATTTTGAAAAACCAAAACAAAGACTGACACACAAAATAGGTCATGAAGAAAAATGAGAAACCATTAACAGAGTTAGACATTAGGTGAAAAATTGAGAAATTTTATAGCCAAAGTAAGGTGAAAATTGCTAACTGGCAATGTAACTGATGTACCAAAGTGTGTGAGCTATTGATCTTTCCCTCCTTCATTTCATTCACAAAAAGGTCATAGTGCAGAAAGAACAGGACATTTGGATTATTTGTCTGATTTTGCTGAAGAGCTGTTTTCATGGAAGACAACAGAATTTACAAATCTGAAGGCACACAGGCTTAAAAGTAATCTAAATAAGAATTAAATGTAGATGGAAGACGACGTGTAGCTGAACATGGGTTAGCATTATAAGCAGTCTGAGCATCCATGTGGTGCAGGTGTTCTCACATTTTTAGTAGTTATGGTAAATAGAAATTTTGAAGAATAAACAGCCATTTTGCTGAGAGAGGCTGTGGTGTGAGACTGAGAAAGTGATAGCAGGCCAAAACATCACATAGTTAAAGGTGCTTTTACACTTGTCACTCCCTAGCACGATGGGAAGCATGGGAAGTAACAGGATAATGCTTGTTCCAAAGTGTACTAATGCAGACTGTCAGCATAGACCACTCTGGGATACACGCCAGTGACACCTTGCCCTAGAGGGTGACCAGGGAGCTGAAAAGGAGGACAGCATGAACTCTTGATCTAGGAATATTATCTTTGCAGCAAAAAACTTGGATGGATTTGAGCATATAGGTTTGTCAAAGCCAGAGAAGAATGCCTTGACATAATTGAGAAGTGATATTTTGGGAACCTGGGAGAGGCAGTTGACTGAGGATCTAGGTGGGAAAGGCCTTACATATGGCTGATCACATAAAGAAAGAGTATCCTGCCAATGAAGACATAGAAGGAAATTCATGGCCTGTCAGTGAAGGCCAGATGTTAAAGGTTTTAGAAAGATTGAAAAGCACTTTATGGAAGGGACTTTTGTGAGAAAAAGTCTCAAAATTTTGTTTTAGCCATACCCAGCTTGAGTTGATGGCCAGATGTTCATAGAGAGATAACAGAAAGGTAGTATGAGTTTAATTGGGATAAAAGGAATGCTACTTCTAAAAGATTAAATAGAACGGGGGATGGCATGAGTATGAGAGTTGTAAGCTGGCTGTCTCCATGTATACTCTACAGAGATGAAGTGTTGTGTATGTTTGCTTTTCACTGATGTGAGTGACATCTAGTTCATTTTTGATTGATCTGCTTGGAAGCCAGGTGGAGTTTGAGAGACATCTAATAAAAATGGATTCATCAATACTTGTTGTATAAGCTAAGAAGTATTTACACTGACTAAAAAAATCCCTTCCTTAATGTTAGAAAGACTAGACAAGACCATTTGAGTAAAATTGTCTCCTTGAAGAGTAGATGCCATTACAAAAGAAATTCTGAATAACTGCTAATGAGAAAAGACATGAGAGAGTTTGTTTTTAAAGCTTATGGTATTTTTGCATTTCACTTCGTAATCATCTTCGTTCAGAGCTGTTGGGGAATGGTACAGACAGAGACATGTGGGTCAGTACTCGGTGGCAGTTTAAAGGAAGAACAGAGCAGGTAAGTAGCAATCTGATTTATAAGTCATTTTGTGTTTTCATGTAGATAGCCAGTCATGGTCAGAATGGAAAAATTGCCTGATACTGACATTTATTCAGTCCTTTCAAATGAAGTACAAAAGATTGCTGGGTTTTTTTTTTCAGATGATGTTAGTGTAAATGTTAAGGAAGAGTTGCTTGTCTATTTTCAGCAAAACTAATTTTCCAGATCTGAGCTCTGTTGGCTTTGGTTATTGGAAGTTCATACCAGATAACCACAAAAAGCACAAGAATTCAGTGTTTTATAAGAAATTAGTTAGTATTCATTTAACTGCATTTTGATTCATTTAATTATATTTGAAAACTTTGAAGCTGAGGCTGATAGACCAGTACCAAACTTTGAATCTTGTTCATCTGTATTAAAGATAAATAAACTATGTGTAAGCAATTGGTCTCACTTCTTTTTTTTTCCTCTTCCCCCACCCAATAATGATGGCAAAATATCTGGTTCTGGCAAGAATGGGAAGATTACTTTGTTCCTTGTTATTGCTTGACTATCCAATTCATTCTCAATGTCTAACCAAGTATGATATTCGACTGTAGCAAAACAAATAAGTCTCAGCTGCTTCATTGATGTTTTGTGTTCCTTACATTTATACAGCCTTTCAGTATAGTACCTTAGAAATAACTGGAGTTAATTTATGCATGTATCCTCATGTGACTGTTCAGAAAGTAATTGAAGTAGCTAAGGCTATGAACCACTTTTATAGCCTCTGTTTGGTTTATGGGGGTCTGTTTAAAGCAGTGGGCAGTGCCAGCCAGGATGCTGTCTGAACTTAGTAATTATGGGGAGGTTGGCTCTCTAAGGGAAGTAGTATAAAGACCATGTTGAAGAGGCAGTACTGTAAGTAACTGTGAAGAGTCAATATAAGATGTCAATTGTACCTAAAACCTTTTTTAATTTGTTGTGTCACTGTGCTGTGATACGGTACACATTTTAGTGGGGTCACTTGAGTCTTAGAGACTGGTCTTGGCATTGGTTACTGCAGAAGTCAGCCAGTTGCAGTCACCTGCAGTAAGAAAGAGGAAAAGACTCTTGGCTGTTCTGCGTGTGGGCATTAAGGACATAAATACGGAGACTGACTGAGTGAGTGGCAGATGTATTCTGGATCACTGCATTTTTTGAATATTGTATTGTTCCAGTTTTAGTTTTCATCTGTTCCCCATACTTTGTCTCCTCAACTTTTTTCATATATGTAGATGACAAAGGTTGCCCAGAGGGGCTTTGGAAACATATCTCATCTTTGAACTCTTTGTTGAGTACAAGATGGTCATCTGAAGCTGAGTATATTTAAGCTTTGAGGATACAGTGTTTAAAGTAAAGTGGGTAGGAAGAGTGCTGAAGAGGCAGAACTAAAATAGAAAAAGGATACTTCACTCAAATCAAACATAGTGAAAACTTGAAACAGCAATAATGACAATCATGGGAAAACTGCTGTTTAGAAATGAACAGCAGCCTGGATAACCAGGAGTAGAAATTGAAATGTAGAAACTGCATGAGACTAGGAACAAGGTAGACCTGAGGCAGAAATTCATTCTAATGAGGGAAATAAAAGAGACAGATGATCAACTCTTGATACCAATGTTTTTAAAGACTTCTCAGAGCACTCTGGCAGTTTGCTGTGTGCTCCATCTTCCAGACTTTCCGTGCAGGCTGGGGGTTGCCTATTTTGATTACTTAAATAATGAAATTTGGGGATTTTTTTCCCCCTCTATTTATACTCATCTATAGGACAGAATTACTAGTCCCATTTTATCAACATACAGAAAAGGCAGAAAAAGAGAGAGACCAAGGCCAAGATCTTCAAAAGTACCCAACTTCCACCAGAAAAGTTTTTGGTACCTGTCTGTTTTTGTGGATCTGTGGTCCAGGGGTTAGCTCATAGCTGATAAAGTGATCTGGGCTGGTACGAGGAATTTGATCTACGTCTGCTGTTTCAAGGCTGGTAACCATTCAGATTTCTTTTTCAGTTTTTGTTGTGCTGATCATATAATCTTGCTATAAAATTAGTTTCAAAGTGTTGTGATTGGTGTGTCATAATTGTAGCCATTTAGTTTGGCAATTGTTTTCTAGATGGATTTCACTAATTTATATAGTAGAAATTTTTGCCTAAAGAATTAATTCAAGAATATGTCCAGACATGAACACAAAAAAAAACCCAAATGGATAGAATCACTTTTCAAAAAGCAGGCTCTGATCTTTGCATGTTCCTGACACTGTCCACCTCAAATGAACTATTTTTTTTTTACAAGACAGTGTAATGTTATTCATGATGAAACAGGTGGAACTAACTGACTTTTTAATAAAAAGTTGTGTAATGTAGACAGCTTTTTTATTGTTTTGGGGAATAAAGAGCAACTTTGCCACACCTTTATTGTCCGTGCAAAACACATTTTTAAACTACTAGACGAAAACCTGAATCCACTTTAAATTCATCATGGGACCCTTTACAATAATGATGCCTTAATATTTTAAGTTTCTTAGGGCAATTTCTTCTGAAGTGTGATCATTATGGATAATAGAGATAATTATGAAATTTGTTATATATGAAACACTAACTTGTTGCACATAATGGTTATTAATATATCATCTGTAGTATACGTGAATTGTAGGCATGAGTGACATTATACACCTAATAGCTATTTAGTTGCATTTCCTAACAATAGATGTAACCATCTGAAAAGGAATTGCAGAATTCTAGTTTTCTTTGTTCGTAAAGTTGGTTTCCTAGAGCAACACAGCAGAATTACTACAGCTGTATTGATGCTGTACTATGTTCCAGTTAGTCTGTCTTTAATGAGGAGAGAAGGAAGGATTGAGGTAGTGTGATGACACTCACTGTACAGCAGACACTAGTAACTGCTGAGGCCTTTATCTAACACTTTCATCTTCATTCTCCAGCCCAAAGCCTGCATAGCCATCTCTGGTATGCAATGTTTCAACCAGATATCTGAACTGCAAGCCTTCATCCAAACATTTTAGTGCAGAGCCAAAAATAGGTGCAATTAAATCAAATGCATACTTTAAATTAAAATGTACATTTCTGAAACAGCATAGCACAGGCTGTGGTAAGTGTACATACTTTACCGTGTAGCATTTACAATAAACTAACATATGATATAATGTCTGTATGTCTGCACTGTGCAGAAGATAGTCTTTTGCTTTCAGATGTGTGCATTTGGCTTATCTAATGTAAGAAAACGTCTTCTTAAGACAAATATGTCACTGCTTGCCTTTTGAAAAATACTCATTGAAGGCATGAAAGGGTACAGAGAATGTTTTCCCAGCACAAACAAATTTCTCGTTACATAACTTATTTGGCTTCAAGAATCAAGCAAGCTGTTTGGTTCTATACTGGGATTTTGAACCTGCCAACTCTGACGGCTTCACATAATCATTTAACAGTTGTTCGGTGATATTACAGCAAACCTCTCTGCTTAGTTTACTTTAACCTTGTCCTCCAGGTGTGATTCAAACAATGCTTCCTGTTCAAAGGTGTATCTGTCAGAAAATAATGTGAAAGTCAGCTTGTCTGTGCTCCAGTAGCATTAGTTAAATGTATTTTTTGTTACAAGTGAGAAGTAGGTAAGATTTTGAGATTATAAACACAGAGACAAAAGGAAAAGATAATTTCAGGCTCTTCTGTGCAGAGTTTTCTGAGGTTTTATTTTGTCAATACAACATATAAAAATATTACTGAAAACTACATAAAAATGTTATAATTATTTGTAGTCAATTCAGATATTTTTCTGCTGATTACTCTAAATGTTTTATTTTGTATTCTGAAGAATGCAGGTACCATCCTTTCATAATCGGTGCTTCATTCAAATACTTCTTATGTGTGCTATTGGGTGGGTGAAGGAGTGACTTTTTATGTTGTGGCAAAATTTCCTTTTGTTGTTCGGTTGTTTTTTGTTTTGTTTTGTTGTTTTTTTACTTTTGTATTTAAAAGGTGCTGTAAACAGGGTTTTATTTGCAATTGTGTTATATACAATCATAAAAATATTCTAGACAGCCTGCTATAGACTTCAAATAAATATTTTCTTATTTATATGTATATTACAACACCCCAAAGTATGATTTACTGTCAGCTCTTTTGAACACTAAAGAAATGAGCATGGCAATCTCAGTGTCATTGTTTTAACATTCCCTATTTTGTAATTAACATATTTAAGCTCATCTCCATAATTTTACTACTTCTACATCATTTTATAAAACTGTCAGTCAGTATCCTCATCAGCACAGTTCAGTATCTCCAATAAGTAAAACAATTGGAGACCAGGCCCTTAGACTTACTTTACAATAAACACAGGGAAAAATCCTCATCAGCCAAAAGTCTTTTTTTTGTTGGTTTTATTTTTTTCAGTTTTAAACTGACCAGGCTCTTCCCACATGGGTGTGCCTCTAAATCTCTTCCAAATTAAACACAGAGATATAAAAAAAGTATGCAAACAATAGCAATAAAAGGGCATCTTATTTATCCCTTCTTGCTTTTTACTCATGAGAATCCTTAAGTGTGGCCTTCAAATCTTCTGTGAGAAAGAAATGTGCTTAGATGCACAGCCTGCTTTCTCAAGTGACCTGGATTATTTACAGTTTTAACTGTAATCATTTAACAATAGAACACTGGTTCCTAATCTTCCTTGAAGATGTCATCTTTGGAGGAAGCCTGATTAGAAGCATATTTTATCCTTTCTGTTTGTTCCCCCAGTTCTGAGGAAAAAATGTAAATTGTAATTCAACCTGCTTTTAGAACTTTTGATCTCTAAACACATGTAGTTATATCGCTTTTTCCCATGCTCCAAACTGGTCCTTCAAAACCTGTTCCTCACCCATCCAACACCTATGTTGCCTGTCCTATAATTATGTTTTTAAACAAAAATAATTATCTTGTAATAATGATAGGAATGAAAATAAGCCCCTTTCCAAACCGTATAGATCTGAACACATCTTATAGCTTCTTACAAACGAAACTCATTCATGAGATTGTAAATTAACTTTAGGAGTATTGGTTTAATTTAACTGTAATTTCTCATTGCGACTAACATCAAAGGTATGAAATTGGTTGTAGTATTCCCACTATATATATGTGTGTATTTGTCTGTAGGCCTACCTACATGGGAACTGGCATACCTTCATGGCAACTGAAGTTTTCCAAGGCTTGAATTACTGTTGTTTGGGTTTTTTCCTCCTCAAATGTGATATGATCAGATCCTCTAATAGTGAAGAACAGCAGCGAGAAACAGAAGCCTTAGAAAATGTTGATGAGCATGTAACAGAACGGGCAAGATTTACTTCCTTACCACGACCACGATGATTTCCCGGGATCGTTCATAAGTGGAGTTTTGGAATACTGTTGTGCAGTTGCCACTGGTTAAGTATAAAATCACTCAAGATGCAGAATAGTCTCAAATATTATTCTAAACCCTTTAAGTGGTATAGCACTAGCCACAATAATATAATGCATATTCACCTTCTCCTTCCAGCACTAGCTGGAAGAAGGTGAACGTGCATTATGTTATTGCAACTTTTTAACAGAAAGTGCCTAGAGCTGACAAAACAGATTGGTGGTTTTTAATGAAAGTGAATACAGTTAATCTGTGTATACTTTCATTGACAAGGTTCTGCACTTAGGAGTACAGCACAGATGGTATACGCAATGAATACTTATGTCTGACTGTAATTGATCCTATCAACAATGACATACCTTTAACTGGGTTGTATCACTTTACGTCACATATGGTTAATTAAGTAAGAAGGGCCCAAATACACTAAGGAGATTTTTATGTTTATACTTAGGAAAACAGTCTAGACAGGTGTTAATGTAAATGAAGTTAGTACTTGTCAAAGGTGAAATTCTCCATATGTAGCCCTGCTTCAGTCTCCAAATAAATATAGTTGGGCTACATCTACATTAGCAAGTAGTGAGGAGCAATAGGACCTGATCTGCAGAGTGAAACAGTTGGTGCTGAGGATTCTGCTTCCCCACTGTAGGGATCTAAGGGAGCAGGGAGGTTGCTTCAGACTGGATCTGTTCTGGTCCCACTGACTGAATACCCAGAAGTGATTGGAGATACCAGGTGCAGTCTTGGAGGGCATCATTTGGTTTAGATTCATTCCTTGTATTTAGTACCTTGCTGTGCATGTTGGGAGCTCTTCTTTTTTATCCATAAAAAAAAGCTTGCCCTTCATTTCCAACATCCTTCAATCTCAATTACTAGAGATTTGCTTCCTTAGATAATCCCTCCTAGCATGCTTCCTGATTAGCTATCACGGTCATTAATTGTCTTTCCCTATATGTAGATATCCGCCCCATGACAGTGTAGTAGAGTATTGTGTAGTAGTATTTGTGTTAAATTATTTTTTTGCATGAGCATGTATTTGGATTGGCCCTTAGTTGGGGAGTTTGTCTCTTGTAAAAATACTGTTGGAAAATTACACGTCCTAAATTCTTTCCTTTTATGGACTGTGCTTTCCATTGTGAAGCACACCTTCCCTTTGCTTTCTCCAACATGGAAAATGATGATGACAAAACAGAACTGATGTGGTTCCAGTGTTGGTCCTGGAAATCTCCATAGGTATGAGCTCTAATATCAGCTCTAATCTCAGTATTCTACCTTACCTTTTGCTCTACTTTTGAAACTTCCTGCAACTGATTTACCTTCAAGTCACTGAATGTGTAGTTCCATGTATATATCAGAATGCAGTGGCCAACAGTGGGTGCCCCAGGAGCAAATATCAACCAATTTCTTAGATGCACCTGCAATAAATGCTCTTGGGGGTTAAATGACTGCTAAATTACATATTCTTCTTGGTTGATGGTTCTTCCAAAACAAGTATTCCTACAAGGATTCTTTTCTTTTTGAAAAAAGGAAAATTATTCAGACCCTTTTAGACCTCACATGTTACCATTCTAGAAAGAAGAAGTTTCATGCCACTCAGCCCTTTTCTTTAACAACAAGGTGGGGTTTTGTTTTCTTTTTTTTTTTTTTTTCCTGGTGATCAGCATTTTTTTTTTTTCCTCTGGTAGGTTCTCTCTGCTTTCAGAGCAAAATCTATTTTCCATTTCTCTTTATCCTTAGCCTAGTTGTATGTTCTGAAGGAGATATCTGTTTCACCTCATGTGATTTTTATCAGCTTCTCCCACTTGAAAACATTGCAGCTGCTTAAAAGCTTTAATTTGTCACTGCTGAAGCACTTACTTTATGGATGTCATGCCTAAACTTTCCCATCATCCCAGGTGGCTGTGTAATTTCCATGCTTTGATTAGCATCATCAGTTTTGGAAACAGAAATGTTGATGTCATTCTTAAGTTAACATCATTTTAGTTGTGATAACCGTTAGCCCACTGCCAACATTTGACTGGTCCAATATTTCTTTGAATGTTATCAACTTTATAAATTGATATGAAAAAGATGTGCTAAAAATTATTTTACTAACACCTTGAATTTAAATGTCTGCTTATTTATAAAGGGAAAACAGACATGGCTGCTTGGTATGAAACTAGTTAGGATTCAGTTCAGTTTTTAAATATATAATATCAAAAGCATTATAATTTAGGACACTCAAGATTATTGTGTAACACGGGATCTTGTGTATACTAGACTCCATCAAACAGTAATTGAATAAAATAACCAAACTCCTCCCATGCTTTAAGAAACTGACACTAAGTAATTATGAAAATGAGTCTTGTCATGGAAAGTTTTTTTTCCCCAAGATAATTTATTTTTTAAATTAAGTTAATATGCTGAAAAGTAGTTGGATGTGTATTTCTCTATAACTTAAACACTAGTTTAAACATCACAGAGCACTGGCACATGATTTAGAAATAAAAGTAAGCCCGACAAATGGAATAGGCACCTAAAGGCATACTTTGATTCCTGCTTATTGTAGACTGTTTTAGATTTAACTTTTATTTCCATTTGTGTTTTTATGCTTCAAATTGATGCAAGTTCTATTTTTCTATTTCTCTGTAAAAATAGCTACTATTTTGCAAAAGCTTGTTGTAATGTAGCTTATATACAATAAAAGAATAGCAACTGCAACAACCTTATGAAATGGACTGAAGTAAATATATATATATAATATACTGAGACCCCACCTGGAGTACTGCATCCAGCTCTAGAGTCCCCAACATAAGAAGGACATGGACCTGCTGGAGTGGTCCAGAGGAGAGCCACGAGGATGATCCGAGGGCTGGAGCACCTCTCCTATGAGAGAGGCTGAGAGAGTTAGGGCTGTTCAGCCTGGAGAAGAGAAGGCTCCAGGGAGATCTTATTGCGGCCTTCCAGTACCTAAAGGGGGCCTACAGGAGAGCTGGGGAAGGACTTTTTACTAGGGCATGTAGCGATAGGACGAGCGGGAATGGCTTCAAACTGGAAGAGGGCAGGTTTAGATTGAACATTAGGAAGAAGTTTTTCACTTTGAGGGTGGTAAGGCACTGGAACAGGTTGCCCAGAGAGGTTGTTGAGGCCCCATCCCTGGAGGTGTTCAAGGCCAGGCTGGACGTGGCCTTGGGCAACCTTGTCTAGTGGGAGGTGTCCCTGCCTATAGCAGGGGGGTTGGAACTTGATGACTTCAAGGTCCTTTCCAACTCTAAACCATTCTATGATTCTATGAAATATAGTAACAGCATTAATTTCCAGGTTTAGTGGGATGTTTCAGTATATTCAGATATTTTTCTGATAGCTTCTAATCAATTCTTAACTGGACTACTCACATGCTATAAAGTACGTACTAAAGTATCTTGCTAAATCAGCCTGTTAGTAAGTTCTGAGCTCTAAATATTTCAAAACAACAACAAAGTTCCATATTCTAGAAAACACTTCCTTTATGTTCCGTTAATGTACGGCCCATCCTGCTGTGCTTTGTTCCCATTGAAGAAGTAGTGTGTCTCCACTGTACGTTTCCAAATACCTTAAGCAATAATATCAGCCCGTACCCTCAGTATAGGATAACATTATTTGTGAAGGGAGGGTTTATGTATACTCATAAGAGGCGGGGGGTGTGTGTGTGTGTAAATCACTATTCTGTAAGATATTTTGTTGTTTATGAGTAACAAATTTACTCTCCACGCACATTTTATCAGATAGCATAAAGAAGCTAAGAGAATGTTATCAAATTTGAAACCAATCATCACTGATACCAACCATACTACAAGACTTTCTTCACGGTGCTTATGAAGATACAAATGGTGAAATACACTGCAAAAGGAGAATCTGGAACAAGAGCAGCAGCTTCCAAGTGAAAAGCTAAGTCTAGGGAGGTCATTAATAAGTAGAAGAAAAACAATAAGCATATTTTTCTATTAAGCACATATTATGATTTATTTGATACAATTTGATACTTGTGTTTCTTTGGCTCGAGTTAGAAAGAAAAGAAATCTGGGAATTACATTCAATTTTTAAACGAAAAAAAGGTTGGATCAAGCAGTCTGGCTAATCTTAAATACTCTTCAATGTATCTTTTAAAATGTTGTTGATCTGAAATTTACAAAATTATGAATTTTGCTTTGTCATATTTTCTGGTTTGCCCATTCTGTTCTAGTAAAGATAGAAATATTTTCCCAGTATTGTATGTATGTGTTAATAAGTAGATAATTGATAGCAAAATAGCATAAGATATTTGTATATTCTCATGAAATTGCATGTACAGTTTGCTTTTATATATTTCTGTGTAAAAAAATGTCCCACGTAATTATTAAGGGATTCACATTGATCAAAGTGAGAATATTCTTTAAAGAACAGATAAAGAAAAGAAACAAGTAAATAAAAACAACATTAGGAAGAAATAGCTAAAGGACATCTAACATTGTAGTTATTGCTCATCAATTCTGTCTAGAAAAAAGAGAAACCAGTTGCATGTGAAAATCTAAACAGTTTGGTTCAGTATGAAATACTAACTGCTTAGCAGGCCAAGAGAAGGGCAATAGAAAGCTTCAAAGCTAAAATAACCTTTGCAAGCATCTTACCCTTATTCCATCAACAAATATTTTTTAAGGTCATTTTAATGTCAATTTAAATTATTAAAAAAAAACAAAACAAAAACCAAACCCAAAATAAAAACCCCAAACACAGAAACCTCTGACTAACAGTAGCTGGTTAGGGTGAAATGAGATTTTCCTCAAACCTTTAACATGAAATGTCATCATTTTTAGGAAAGAAATTTTTGTAAATGTTCACACCTTAACTCTCAGGCTCCTGGTTCATAAGCTTCTTCACCTTTCCAGCATATCTTCACCTTGAGTGATTGTAGCTTGCTTACATTTCCCACCTGGTTGTTGCATGTATCATGGCCCCTTTTTTGCTCTGCCAGTGCATTCTACACTGTGGATAACTCCCTTCCATTAACAAGAATGCTACTTCTGTGCAGCAATGACTTACAGTCTCTTTGAAATACTTTTAAACTCACCTATTGCGCAGTCCCCACCAAAATGCATAAACTCATTGCAAACGTTGAACTGCCATTTACTGCAACGTTTGAGAATTCTTTGAGCTATTAATTCAAAAGTAGTCAGTTTAATAGCTTTGTGATTCACTGGGAATAAAATTAAATTGCACTGAAAAGCCAAACAAACAAAACTTTTATCTTTCTCAGTTTCACCACTAAAATTTGAAATTACTTGGGGGTTTTTTGGTCTTTTTTTTTTGTTCTATGACATAGTGATTATAATCAGCTATTGAGCCTATTTGGCTATGGCCTACAGTGATGGTTCTCCAGGGTCTTCATTACTAGGCTTTCCAGGACAACTTCAGTGTGTCTGCCACCATGCTGAAAGAGTACATCTTCTGATGAGTAATAAACTCTCAACCCCTGTTTATAAGATTTAGTTGGGAATCCATCAGTCCTGGTAATACCACTTGTATGTTTTCCAAACAGTGAACTAACAAAATTTGGCCTATAGCAATGAAAAAGGAGTTCTATAAAAATGAATACCGAGGTAGATTCTCCTTGATAAATAAGCAAACCCCTCCTCCACCAGCTGCTTTCTAGTTTGAGAAGTAGTTTGAGAAGGAGCTGGTTCGTGGACTTCAGCAGAAAAAAAGTAGTACATAAATCATATACAGTTGATTAAATCCCTAAGGTTGCAGCCTAAGCACTTTTTTTTTTTTTGGTATGAAGAGAAGTAATTTCTGATATAATACTAGTATTTCAGTCATATGCGATTCTTATTGTCTAGGTTTACTTGAAATAGCTTTTTCCAGACTACCATAGTCTTCTGTCCTTTTGTTTAAATATCAGAATGAAGACTAATATAATGCAGTACTCAGTATAGGAAAGAACACAGTAATGCTACATTTGGAAACTGAAATTATAGTTGTTTCTTTTTGTCCAGTTCCTCTCCTTCCTCTCTATTCACCCCCCCAGTCCCAGTTATAGTAAACTGTTTATTGTTAGGTATAAAATAAAACAGTTAGTGTTTATGGCTTAAATATAAATTTGAGTGAGCGACAGCATCAATAAAAGTTTAGAAATTCACACTTAGATACATTAGGGTTTACATAAAACATGAAAAATGTCTTTTCAAGATACTGTTGGAAGAATTGTCCCAGAAGTGTTTAGCATTTTTATCTTTGTATTGTTGAATCGTGTTTGATAAAACCATCACAGAACTACTTTTTTTTTAATTATTATTTTTAATGTTGATTCTTTTCATGCAGAGTGGTTTTGGTGGAGGAAGTACTATTTTATTTTTTTTTTAGGTTTTCTGGAAATTCCAAAGTCATTTATCTAATTTTAAAACTCAAATACAATTGAACCATTGAGACAGTTCCATATGAATTTTGTGACTCACAAAAGTAGTGAGAAATGAAACATTAGTTTTAGAACTAAAACATTGCTTCTATTTGTGAGTCTGAATTTAGTCGACTTTCTGTTTCAGCTTCCGTTATAAACAACATTTGTAGAGCTTTAAGAACTTGACTGAAAAAAATTTCTTTGAGTGAAAAGCTAACATTAAAGCTCTAGTGCTTGGAATGAAGTTGCCTTTTCCCCCCAGATTTTGAAAAAGAATACTTTGTGGGCATTAATTCTGTATTAGCTTAGGATATTATTTAGTGTTTCTATAATTCACAAAGATATTTATGAACATTGATTTGTTTGTTTGTTTGTTTTACTGCTTGAAGGATTTCTTCCTGTTTCACTCAGTATGTTGAATAACCATTGGTGGCAATGAAAGTTCCAGTCATAAATCAAGAGAATGACAGACTTTAGTCTTACAGAGTTGTCGAGCTGTTAAAATACTGGAATATCAGAGATGTCTTTTCTTCACTAGATACATGTTTGGTACTGCAAACAAATGTTTTCTAGAGAATCAAGGGTAGAATATGATCCTCACAGAGCTGTCTTGCAGTTGCATTATTGCAAATTGTTATTGAACAATGCTCTTAGTATGCTGAGCATTCACTACATATTGGGATGATCTGTGTAAAAATGTCCAAGGTTGGGTTTGGTCATATTTGGACATATTTGCCATTTGGCAATTGCAGATCCTAACTGGATGTTCATTTACAGCACAGGTATCTTAGCCCTTTTCAATGTTCAGCTGAAACAGTTAGTCTGGATTTGCTCCCCAGGCTGAAGTGCAAACAGATGAGTAAGGCAGGAGAGGAAAAGAAAGGCAAATTTTAACTTGACCTGTATCCTTCCATGAACTACTTTCTCTCTTATCTTAATTTTAGTTGGCTGTGTTTGATGACCGAAGAATGTGGATCATCCTGCTGGCAGGAAATATGAGCCACTCTCATAGTTATATGCTACAGAAATTATATTGCGCTGGTAACACTAGTGTCATATATTTTTATTAAATCAGTGCGCATGAACTCTTTCTTAGTAAATCCTCATGGAATTCTTTTATTTTGTTTCTTCCCAGAGAAATTAACCATGAGTTATCATTGGAGGGTTACATGCTAGAATGAATATCAAATTCATAACAGTTATTAAAAATATTTCATCTATTGATTTTAAAGGAATAACCTTTATAGCAACATTTCTGAAGTTTAAAATTCATGATTGCTATGGGTTTACTTATTGATTTAGTTGCTGACCTTCAAAATACTATTAAAAAGATTTCTATTAGGAGGGTATTACTCTGCAGTAATCAAGGTGTCATTTGGGTTTGGTTTTCACTTTTACTGAGGGTTTTTTTTAAAGTTTTAACTTCACAGTCTAATCTTTTTATACATGACGCTGCCATCAAGTGGCTATTGAGTAAAACCTCTGTGTTATCCGTCTTTAATTTAAATGTTAGTCTTGTTAGTCTTGTTTTTAATTAACAGCTTGGTTTAGAAGGAAGAAATACCCTATACTTGCTAACTGACAGAAACAAATTCAATTTATTACTCTCCAGACCAGATTTGTAGAGGTAGATAATCAAAGATACTTTGAAAGATGCTTTAAAAGAAGGGGATTTCAGTAACATCAAATTGTGTTGGCATTGATTTTCACATCAGCTTCAACAGGCATTAGGGACCCCTCTAGCCACCTTGTGAACTATTATGAGTGTCCACTTGCATTTTCAGGCACCTTAGTATGCAGGTAAATCTTCCCTTTTAATGTTCCATTTTAATCCATTCTACCAGAATTCCACAATACAGATATAGACGATAGACTTTTAAGATGCTGAATCTAAGAGGCCAGAATTAACATGGATCCTAAAATCAAGGATCTGATGAATAAGTAAAACCATACCTTTATGACAGCCCAACAATTGTGTCTTTTAAAGTAGACAAAACCTTAAGATTTTCAGGTTTTGGGGAGGTAAAGCCAACAGCCTAGTGCCAAATGACCATTTGCAGTTCCTCACAACCCAAATATTGGCATTCATCGACAATTCTTAGTTCACTTCCAGCAGTATGCGGCTGTTAACCAATTTTAGGCAAATAATGATAAACACCCCCATTCTCCTGAAGATCATTTGCCTTCTTTCACCCTCTAGAAATGATAATAGAAAATCATGTGCATATTTGCATATGTATTTACTGTGTTTGAATTAAAGCTGCAAACAGCTCTGATTCACTAATAACTGATGAAAGTGTCTCATTATTGAGCTACAAAACCTTCAACAAATTAATGGAAATTGCAAATCACCTTGAAAATTGCAGGCTCTTTAGTCCTATATTCAGTGCTGAGAAAACTGCATAAATAGCCTTGTTGCTTAACTCTTTCTTTTGAAAAAATAGCTTTCTTATTACATTTTTTAAAAAGCATGGCTTACTAATTAAGGCATGGCTAAGAAACATCATTTTTTTGCTGTGTTTTGTTTTCTGTACATGATCATTAAACAGTGAGTTACTATTTTTGGTTTCTTCCCTTTTTTATAATATTTAGAATCATAGAGTCTCTGCCTCTGATGCTAAACGAATATTTTGGGCACTTTTCTCTCATGCCCCAAATTACAGTACAAGATTTAGCATGTGCCGGTTCTTTTCTGTAATGAGATAATGAATTTTTAAATACATACCCCCGCGATGTTTTCCTCAAAAATTACAGCTTAATTAGAACAAAATATTTCCTGAAAAGGAAAAAAAAACACCCCACACTATGTATTTGTTTGTTCACTATTTGTTTGATTTTTACCGTTTCTGCATAACTCTGAATCCAAAACTGGTGCATGTCACTTGTCATGAAGAAAGATGTATGGGATCTGATCTCCAGCTGGTATAAAATTTCATAGCCTCATTGTCATGGAAATCCACTCTAGCAGAGTATCAGATGCATTCCTTTAAAAGGTAGAGTGATTTCTACAAAGTGCTAGATTCTCTTATATCCCACAATTCCACTTTACAGCTGCATTTCTGAGGTAAACCTGAGTGATTTAAAGGAACATATTTCAGCGTAACACAGATTTGAAATAAAAATCAATGGTTTGTAATTTTGTCTATTTTTGCTAATGTTTGAGTCATCATTAACCTTATGATGAGTAATTTATTATAGTTTTCTGTATTCAATGGATTTAAAAAAAAAAATTATAAGGCACAACAGACAATCTTTTTACCTGTAAATCTTCATATAGCATTTGTGCTAGCGCAGTGTAACTATGGAGGAACAGAATTTACACTCAAAGATATTTTTCTGCTATACTTGAAGTCACTTTGGTTATAGGAATACTAAAAGTATTTGTGTGCTGACATGCCCTCTAGGTATTACTACTAAGAGAAATTCCAAAATTTAATGAAATCTGTGAACCTCCAGTGACACCACTGCTGCTCTGAGTTGGCAAGTGCCTTTTACTAGAAAAGCTTTTCTATGATTTTCCAAATTGGTTTCTTTCTAGGGCTGAATAGCCTGTGAGATGTCTGTCATTAATTCCGTCCAACAACAGAACTTGAAGTAGCAAAGAATCGAAGTTTCTATTTGTCCTGCCCCATGGTTACAGGCTTGATGAGCAAGGAAAAAAAATCCCTTTAATTTTCTCTTCTTCTTTTTATAACTTCTAACCCACCACCTTCTGTTTTTCTTTTCGTGCTTTTTTGGTATTATTGTTAATGTATGCACAATTCTTGCGCATCATTTTGATTCCACTCCGCCACCCCATTTTAGGTCCTTTTACCCATGAGCACTGTACTGATCTTTGATAGCAGTTTGCTATTCTTTCACACCAAATGATGAAAGATCAAGTATTACTCTTTTTCATTTCAGCTTCTTCATGCCCAAACTATGGGGACTCGAATACTCCCCCAAAAAAACAATGAAAAAATTAATATTATTCTGTTTGAGTCCCAGAAAACAGTTTTGTTTCCCCCTGTTTCTTTGTCCTCTCTCCTGACTATGTTCTTCCTGCTGCTCAGTCAGTTGAGCAGTAGATACTTAGTGCTTTTAAAATGGCATTTAACTGAAGAAAATTAGTCAGCTTGCTGTCCAGCTCTTTGCATGGACTTGTCACAGTTTTGAAGTAGTGTTTGTTAAATCTACAAAGCATATGTAGAAACCACGTGCATCTGGAAGTACCATCATTTTCAGCATCAAGTTGAGTGCAGGTGAATTTAAACTGATCATAGTCTGCTGTCTATTTTCTCTTCTTACTCTCTTTTTTTAGAGAACACTGTGTTTGACAAAGTTTTGGCATGCACTGAAGTTTGTTGAACACATTCCTCAAATATTTGCTCCTTAAATATTGTGATTTTGTAGGGATTATTACATACCAAGATTCTACATTAAAAATGTATACAGAGTAATAAACAAAAACTATTTGTTTGATTGTTCATGATACTTGATTACTCATGACACTAAGGTCATAAGCGTGTGTTCCCCATCAGTACTTGCATACAGCTCTCTAATACTAATGGAAACTATATGTATTAAGCAGATGTGACAGACTGTACTCATGACTTGAAAAAAGTTTCTGCTTTGCAAGGCCTTCTCCATAAGTGAATTCCAGTTTTCAGGGTTTCATGTTGGAATGGTAATTTAACTTCATATAGTGTAAATGTAAACCAACTTGTGATGATGTGACTAACTGAAAATTACTTTGCATAGCTGCTACTTTTTCAGCTGGGATGCAGAAGTTGCCTTAGATTAAACTTGAAACTTCTCCAGTGACACTAAAGTGCTGTCTAAAATAACTAATAAAATGCAGCTGGGAGTGGAATAAAAGCTGGCTTTAGACATAAGGAGGCATTTTATCAAAAAGGTACTCTCTATGTGAAGGTTAACATTTGTAAGAATAACTGAAAGGTATTGAATAGGATCTACCTAATTCAATCTATGTAAAACAATGTATTTCGTCGAACTTTCACTTGACAGTTAGTGACAGTCATGAAAATTTGGAACATCAAAATAGTATGACAACACTTAAGTACATTTTCTAATGTAGTATATTTTGTTGTTATTTTGATGAAAAAAATTGATCAAATATGTTGCTTTCCTCTACTTTGTCTTCTTGTAAAATCCACTCTGCTATATCACCCCTAACCAAAACCATGTAATTTTATGATTTTTGACCTAACATAGTCAGAAGGCCATAGCTGATGGTCTTTTCTCTTGGACCTTCATAGATGTGCAAGATAGCAGATAATAACTAAGCTTCATCATCTATTGCTTCTTTGTTTGGGTAGCAGTTTGACTGGCAAAGAATAAAAGATCCTAAAGATGTTCCTTTTGTGTCTTGTATTGGGTTTGAAAGGAGAAAACTCTAGGTAGGCAGTTTTGCATGAAGAATACAATAGTAGTATTGTATATGTTATTTCAGTTGCATGTTATGTTTTGTTTACTGGCAATTTATAGGTGGATTTATAATAAAGGCTTTCATTTCCAAACCTTCTGGTGTAATAGTTTGGAAATCCGGCTATTTTGGTGTAGGATGCACAAAGATCTGAACAATTTCTCCCATGCGATCAGGTTTGGGTTATGTTGTGTCTAAGTGTGTAGCAACGGAAATGGCTGCTGAGCAGGATTTTGAAATCATCAGTGTATGCAAATCCCACCTGCCTCTTTTTTCCTCTCCAGAGCTTTGAATAGAACTTAAGGTACAGCTTTTTAGTCTCCTGGTGTAGCTGGTAGGCTCTTCTGCTTCACGTTAATAGTCAAGCCCATCATGACTGCTAAACGAGGCAATTTCAACTGTAAGTCATTAAAAGATTGGTAAACAGGCTATCCCCCAGACAAGAGTAATGCGTGCATCTGTGCTGTGTCAGCTGTACTTAAACAGGTGAGACTGAAAAAACAGAAAATAGTAACTTCTCTCCATTTTGGTTGTGTAGGGTCCTTGTTCTCTAAGAGAGATTTTTGTCTGAAAAGTTTATATTAAAAAGTGAAAATATTTAAAGAGTCAACACAGCACTGACTTAAAGGCATATGCATTGGCAGAGTGATTGGTTATTTAAGCTTTGCAGTGAAGCAGGTAGTTTAAAACTCCAGACATTAGTGCTTAGGACTATCTTTGTGAAGCATGCAGTGAAAAACTGAATCTGATGCCCTGTCTCTCCAATTTACATAAAAACAGCACTTAACCCAACCACAAATTTATTCAGGATATTCAATAGAGACTTGTTTAATATTTATTTCTGCTGCGGATGAACATTACAGGCAACCAGAAATTGTAGTTCAGTTTACATTAATTTGAGATGAAATGCTTTCTTTGATTCTTCCACCTTTTTTGCAAAGGTGGATCTCAAACCACTTAGCAAGAATTAATAGTGTTCATATTAATATATTATTAATTACTTTAAAATTAATATGAATATTATCTGCCCCACTTTTAGAGAAATTAGGATGTAGAGGACCGAAGGCTGTGCAGGTCCTTTCACATGCTTTTTGAGCCTTGTGAATTTATATCAGCTGAAATCTGGGACAGAGGAGGTTAAGTTATATACCCAAGGTTATCTGTTGAGCTAGGAGCAGGGTCAGAAATAAATCCTGATTTCTAGTCACCTTGAATTGCTGTATCACATTCCTTCCTGGACTTGCTATCATCTTGGTAGTATGCAATACTCTAAACAGAATTTTTTTGCTGTTCATCTCACTTTTGTATTTAGTGCTAAGTATGAAACAGTTGTT
The DNA here is from genome assembly GCA_008711295.1 of Anarhynchus alexandrinus. NCBI lineage: Eukaryota > Metazoa > Chordata > Aves > Charadriiformes > Charadriidae > Anarhynchus > Anarhynchus alexandrinus. Next base: position 473,822 of record VUYV01000089.1, read on the forward strand.
AATGCTTGCTTAATGTTTGGAGGGGTGCGTTATCAACAGTCTTCCTCATTATTTTCTTTTTCTTGGTTTTGTTTTTTTTTTCTTTCTTATCCTTTTTAACTTCTTGTTAAAGAAAATAATAGAAAGTAGATCCATAGAAGATATTTACCCACAGAGGTAAAACTGGAATATGTCTCTCTTCTTCAGTAGTCAGAACTACAAAAGAGATTATGGTGGTGGGAGCAGAGAGCTAACGTTGTGTATGAGGTCAGGGAAGGGATCTTATGTACCAGGGCTGAATGTGACTGACAAAATACTAGGACAATATTTGAGGCAAGAACCGCCTTTTTGTTTGGCAACACAATAGGATCCTCTTCCTTGATGGCCTCTCAGCACTGCTCAGTATAATAACAAAGATGGAATGAGTAAGATTGGATGGTGGTCTTTGGGGGCCCAGTTGTGTTATATCTAATCTAATTATGTTTGATACTGACTTTTTAATACATATGGTAGCTATTTCCTTGGCTTGGAAGTAAGGCATACATGCAAGCTTGATGTTTGCTTGGTCTCTGTTCTAAAAGCACAGAAATTTATTCTTAGAAGAAACCCCAGCTATATCTGTCTCATGTCATGCCGTAGTCTAATTCAAAACTAAAGCTGATTTGTTCCAGAAGATGTCTTGAAGCATAAATATGTTGTGGCTTGTGGAAATGTGGGAGGTGTGATGGAGAGAGCAAATGTCTATAGATTGTACTTCAAAAAAACACTGCAACTTGCTACAGAAAAGACATAGTAAGTTATTGCTGCCTTGGAGCAACAATCCACAGCAGGCATTCACCCCTTTGCATGGGACAATATAAACATTTTAGTGGATTTATGAGTATAAAGGAGCATCTGGAGATGATGAGATTGTGTAAGACTAATTTTAGAGTCTGAATTAAACTAATTCCATAGCTACAAAAGTCACTGTCATGTTCCATGCTCTTGTTTAAAAGATGTCTATGCGCTTCGGTTTTCCCAACCAAATGGAACAGAAAAGTCTAACGCTGCTCTACTGTTGGTAGTGGTGTGGTGGGCACTGGCTTACTCAGAGGATTACGAAAATCCTTCATGAAAGATATTTATGCAATCAAATTTCTGAGGCAAGTTTCTTCTCAGCTGTTAGCATCTGGGTTCCATTTTACCATGAATAGGTGACTGTCTCTTGAATTTATTTACGTTTCTCGCTTTTTAATAGAAAGTACAGCATGTATTCCTGGTTGGGGGGGGGTGGGGTGATTTGGTGTGGATTTTTTCTTTTCTTTTCTTTTCTTTTTTTCCTTCATATTGCACCATTGTCTTCCAGCTTAAAATAAGCATATTATAAATTAAACCTATTAATAAAATTAGTCATGTGTGATGTATTAATGGAGGTAGGGAAATAAAAGTTGTTTGAAATCGGTTTTGGTTTTGGAAATCTAACTTACCTGAAGTATCTGAAATACTGAAATGCAAGTTTTGTTCTATGTTTAATTTCTCTTTTTTCCTCTTTACATCAGTGATTCTTACTGGTGAAAATCTTCCAGCCTAGCAGTGATAGTTACTGAAAGTTCAGATGGTAGAGGGCTCAGTAAGTGAACAAATGCACAGCATTGTAGGAGCTCAGTCTCTCCAATGCCAGAGTGACATAAGTGACTTGCAATGTTATGTCATAGTTTTGGCCATTGTCTCTTCCAGAAGTGGCTGATGCACAAGTGGAAGCTGAAAGTTATTAATGACCTCACAGTGCTAGCTGCACAGTGTCTACGTGCACCATTTTCTGGGACCCTCTGGCAGTATGCTCATGGATAGGGGATGAAAAGGATAAAATCCTGATTCCTTTGAAATCAATTAGAGCTTTACAATTGACTTGAAATGAGGAATCATTTTGTAATAAAGTAGTGGGCCAAAATTATGGTACTAAACAGAGAAGAAAGGAGGGCAAAAAGAAGTCACTCTAATTGTATAGTTGAAACTAAAAAGCAAAACAAACAACCAAAAAAAGCCTTTGAACAATATGTCCAATATGTTTTCTACCAGCTCCCCAGCAAAACAAAGGTAGTTCATGATCAGTGAAGCCTACTTTCCTATGGATTCATTTCATGAGCTTAATTGAACTTTGATATTTAAAACAGTGTGTGGGTCTGACAGAAGTTTTTACTGTGAAGTAATGAAGCAGTTAGAAAGTCTTTTTCTTCTACAATTTTCCATATTTGCTCATGGGGATGCTGACAAATTTCTCTCCTCAATTCGTTTGACTTATATTTGGTATGGGATGGAGATCTCAAAGCTACTGAGTTTCTCAAAAATACACCTGAAACCTCTGATCTTAAATTTGATCAATATTGGCCAATGATTTGAAGAGATTTTAGATGGCATAGTTGCACACAGTGTAATCACATACACACTCAGCCCCCTAACCTCAAAATCAAGCTAAAAAGAATGTATGTGTTATTTCTAACAGGGAACCCTTTTAGGAGCAATCAGGTATTTTCTACAACAGGAACTGCAAATATGCTTAGCTGTACTAATGCTTCATTTATAAGATAATAAGAATTCTGAACAGTTTTCTAGAAGGAAAGAGATTTGTATTCGTCAGCAAAACTCTGCTAGTTACCTATTCCAGTGTTTCACTATGTTTCTTCATGCATTGCCCAAGGCTGACAAAACTAAGTTTAAAAGTGAAAGAAATGCCAGATACCACCCCCCTCTCCCGCAGCCACCCTGGAGCAATTATGACAAGAGTATTTAACTTACAAATCAAAATGATGCTAAGAGGACCCACCCTCACAAACTGAAACAGGAATAAATTTTCAATTAGCTTTCCAAGAAGGAGAAGGTTGCACGAGTTTTCTGCTAATTATAGTGTATTTGAATGAAAAGCCTTTGTGTTCCACCTTTGAGTGTATAGTGTTGTCTTTTTTCTGTCAGGATTTAAAGTGCCTATCCACCATGGTTTATCCGCATCCTGATCTTGTCCTCTCTTGGATAAGTTCCTTGCTGGCTTCACTGACAACAACATTGTTCCCTTCCTGTCATTCTCAAATTTTGTTACTAAATTCCTTGTCTGTTGATCTGGCCAAATTACCTTCTTTTCTGCCTCAAGGAACTGGAAAAGCTTCACTCCAACTTATATTTTTTTTCTTATCTTGTACTTTTGTTCTTTTCCAGCCATACTAAGTTCAATGTTGTTAATGTCTTTCTAGACCTATTGCTGCAGTACTGCTTTGCTTGTCTGGTGCAATGTGAGGTGTGAATTCACAGGGCACGCAAGCTCCTTGCTGAGGGGCTGCATTTTCTTTAGGGGGCCTCCCAATTTATCTCGTGATAAATTCTTGCTGTCCTCCTTAGAAAGAGAAGAGAGGGACCGTAAAAACAGTTGGCTTTGTCTCACCTGTCTGCCAATTTAAGATTTCAGACTTCTCAGGTGTAGGTAACCGTCTTTCTTGTACCTTCCTTCTTAGTGCAAATGTGATTGCACATTCTTGCTTGGTGTTTCAGACATAATGCAGGTCTCCTTTTCCATTTCAGTTCTTATGTTAGATAGAAACACTGGGCATTTGTTGTGCTAGCCATTACTCATTTAATTTGTAATCCTTGTTCATTTTATGGTGGATTATTTAAGATCTTTACCAGGATCTTTTCTTAAACTGTTGATATACTTGAGGACCAGTGAGAGGGGCAGGTAGTTAGCAAGATTTGAGCTTGTGCAATATCAATGACTTCCACTGGTTTCTGGTAGCAGGCTGCTGAACAGCTTATGGAAATCAGTCGGTGCACAACAGCCAAAGAGCAACAGGCTCAGCTTTCATGGTTTAGATTTTGTTTTGTTTTGTTTTATTTTGTTTTCCATTTCTGTTTTGGGTTTTTTTTCTCCATTATCTCCATTGAGCATACATACCGAACTTGAGATACCCAGCAGTGCTTACTGAAGGCATTCAGATGACAGCAGCCAGACCTTCCCCTTGTCTTTTACTCTGTATCAAGATAAGTCACACACTTTTATGTTTAATAAAAAGGGTTGGGTTCCTTCTCTATGCCTTTTGCTTTTAGGTGGAGGTATTCTGATTTTTTTACTGAACAAGGAAATTATCATGACATGCCGTTTTTGGGCATAGCCAGCAACCCTCCATGGCAGGGTGAGAGGAAACAAAGTTTTGGCTTAAATGCCATGGCTGAGTGTAGGTGCAAATGCTGCAAAGCTGTAGGTGGTGTGTTGGACTGTGCTGTACGCCCAGTACTTCAGAAGCCTCCACTGGATTTTAACATGTGTATGTGCTTTGTTTCTGCTGCTGCAACTCTTCTTTGAGTTTTTTTGAATTAAAAAAGACATGCCAACCTCCATGCCATATGCCTATTACTAATACTGCTTATGTATTTTTTCACTCATATACTTTCACATGTAAATTGGCTATCAAATGCCACCCTCATTTTTAACCTGTAATAACTTCATTGCTTACAGTGCAATTTGCACTGGTGTAATTTATATCAGAATCTGGATGCATATGTAAATATCTGCATATATGCACACATGTAATACCTGCTTTTTTATATATATATACACACATGTGTATATATATACACACATCATTTTAAAGTTAATAATAAGTGAGAGGGAGAATCTGTCGATTATTTTTATGCTGAACAATTTTAGAGCAGCTAGCAAGAGGAAAATAAATAATTTCAGGTTGTAGGTGGATTTTGGAGTCACGCATGCACATGCACACCTTTACAATGTATTCTGGTTCTTGTCAGTCCCAAGCAGTAACTTTTCTCCTGTCACCTGACTTGCAATGCTGAATTTTCTGTGAGCCTCAAATCTCATTTTTATTTCACTTTGGGGAAAATGGAGGCAGGGATGTTTAAAAAAAGAAAAAAGAAAAAAAAAAGAAAAGAAAAGAAGCAAAAAAGGAAGAAAGAAATCCCCGCAACAGCAGCCTCCCCCCAGCCCCCGCTTCTATACCACCAGTCCAAACATGGAACATATTTTAGCAGAAGTGCCCCAGCTCTATCATATGTGCTGTGCAGAGTCATCATGGCCATGGTGCATAGCTGAGAGCCGGAAAGCAAACAGCTGCTGTAGCCTGATTTGAGTTAAAATAGTGTCAGTGTTTAGTCTGGCGCAGTGCTTCAGGAGAGATTGGCAGCTGGGTCAAACAAAGTCATTCCATTGGCTCCCTTCCCAGTAAGCTTCTGCTAGTATTTAGGTACTAGTGCAGCCTAGGCCCCTTTTCTCAGGGATAGCCTAACATCTGACCGCACCCTCTTTGCTTTTTAAAAAATGCCTTTTCCCTCTTTAAGATAAATCCACTATTATACAATCTGCCACTAATTGTGTATTAAGACTGTTTTTCTCTCGAAAGCTGACGCATCCCGCTCTCAACGTGGTGTAAGAAAGCAGGCTGCTACAGTGCTGGATTCATAAAAGGGGCCTTTATGGTTTGTGAAAGAATATCTGTGTGCTTAGGCAGGAAACTTTTTGATCCACAGAAAAGCCAGACGACATCTAGGTAAGGCCGTGTATCCAATCTGCTTTTATGGGATAGTGGTGCAGCGAGCGCTGTTAATTGCGATTGCTTAATGTTTGCATGCCCGTTTTGATAAGCTTTTTCGAAAGTTTAGGAAATAGCTGCTCCCGCGTACCGAGCTCTTTCTCTCCTCCCCCCTCCTCACTCCTCCTCTGCCTCTACCGCTTGCAAAATCTTGTAGCGATCTGCTTAGTTTTCGTTGAAATACGCGCGGGGCGCCTCGCTTCTTTTTGGAGAGGGCTTTCTTACAGAGGCGCGCAGCAGAAAGTTCTGCTGGCGGACCCAAACGCTGTTAAAAGTGGAGGAGCTGGGGAGAATTTCCAGGGAAAGCTTTCAGCTCTTACAGACTGCCTGTGCAATCGTTTAAAAGTAGTTGAAAACTGCTTTGAACTAACAAGGGTTTAATTACGGAAAAGTTTAATGTGGCGATGGAAGGAATATTAAGTAAGTCGTCTTTGTCTCATACTTTTTAATTTTAGTTGTTGCTTTAGCCTGTTGGGTCACATTTTTTGTCAGCGCTGAAGGCTGCCATGAATTGGTAATGAGGGCCCCTTTTGCACATGATTTTGGCACTTGGCCAAAATCAACTTCCCAACGGCAAGCTTTCTCTAAAAGAACCTGAAGCATTTTTTTGTGATTAGGAATCATGTCTGAAAGCTGCCACAACCAGTTGTGTAGGCATGTCAAAATGACTTTATACAGTATATCTGAAGCATTCGGGGGGGGGCTCTGTTTTTTCCTCGTGTACCAAATTGTTGCTATTATCATTCCGCAGCTTACGCACCTCCAAAACCCAGGCTACAGGGAGCTAAGGCATAATAGGATCCTTGGTACCTTTATATTTTTCGACATGCCAAAAGCAGCCCTAATTGTCACATTTAAGCAGGATACAGTGTTAGGGGTTGCTTAAAACACTTGTGGACGTAAAGCAGATGAATCTTTAAACTTTTAATCTCAGTAAATTATGCTCAGTGAACAGTAAGTAATGACATTTTCGAGAAGTTTCTTTGTTTGAATTGTGCGAGTGAGGCTTTTTGATATAACTATTTAAAAAATACGTGCCTAGATCCATTGGGGGGAAATTTGCAAGAAAAATCTCAGATGTGCCTTCGGATTTACCCCGATTCCTTGAAATCTGGGTATGGGTCTGATCTGTGAGGCAGGGAGCAGGAGCTGGGTTGTCCTTTGTTGTTAAAAAGGGGGAAAGGGAGTTAGTCTAAACATTAATAAGGAGCTGTGAAAGTTCACGTTTCAAGTGTGCTCAGACTTTCGAAAGTTGTGGAGATCATCAGTGCAATAAATGGGTGATTATTCCTCGCTGATATTCTATAAACAAGTCTGGCACTGTAAGTGAATACATTATTATTGTACACTTGAACGTTTTGTGAATTTAATCTGTATTTAACAAAGCAGCCCTGCAACTGGAAATGAAGGACCTCCTATTACACACTGTGTATACTCTACCCCAGTGTCTTTTCCATGTGCATTCAATGTAAAGGCAAAATGTGTTAGGCAGCATTTTTGTTAGGTATTTTTATTTTACATAACAGCACTTGTGGCTATAGCCGAGGAGTTGCTCGTTTCTTCCTGTATGTGTTGTTTACTTATAAGCAATACCGTACTTCAGCAGCAATATCGATGTGGAACAGCCTTTTCGCACCTTCCCCTGCCCCCTACCCCCCCCCAGCCTTGATCCCTTTTGCAGTAGCTCCTGCTGTTAAAATGGGCTTTACAGGTATTGTCTTTCTTCTGTTAAACCATACATTTTCTGTAAGGTGTTTGTGTGTGTGTGTGTGTGTGTTTCCTTTATTGCATAATGCAAGGCATAGCTAGATGGGGGAAAAACTTGAGCTTTATGGACACTTCAGTGTCTGTACTTTCATATAACTTGCCTGAGAGAGTTTGTTCATTGTTACATTGCAGGAGACTGAGTTACAATACCCGAAAGTCTCCTACGAGTTTAACTATAACACGTTGTATTTACAATGAAAGAAAGCAGACAAGATTAACATGTTGAAAAAAATAGATGGAGAACATTAGTAAAATAAAACAGATAGGACTTAGTTGTATTTTTCTGGGATTTTTAAAAAGTTTTACAACAGGGAAAAATACATCACAATTGAATCCTTTTTTAGTGTAAAGCATTGCCAGAAAATGACCATACTGGGTGCGAAAGTAAATGTGATAGTGGAATGTTCGCAAATCGTTATGGAATTTATTTGCTGGTGCGTAGAAGTAATTTCTCCTGATTTACTAAATTAGGTACAGTTAATTTAAAATATGCATATGCACATCTAGTTACTACATAACCAACTTTAAAATGTTTTACAGTGATATTCCTAGTTTTACCTAGAAGGTATTACTGTGAAATAATGAACACATGCTAGTGCGCTACTTCTAGAGGTTTTCATTTCTATTTTGGTTGGTGAAGGGATGTGTTATAAATCACAGCAAGTTATGCTCCAAAAACTTTGTGAGTAGTTTCTAAATCCACAGTCAAATTTGTCTGATAATATGCTTGAAGTGTAAAATCTAATATATGAAGTAAGAGAGAGTTTTGCTTAAAAACTTAAAACTTTATAAATTTTGCTTTTGATTGCAGACACTAAAGTAATGTTTTTGTTCATCAAGAAATGCATTGTCTGTATGAACATACAAAGAAGTCATGTTTCCATCAGATAAATCAGCATTCTCTATTCATAAGTATTAAGTATAAAGTTAAAAATGTATAGACACTGTATTCTGTTTTTAAATCCCAAACCAGCAGATTAATATTTCTTCTTTATAGTTAGGTTGATAAATAACTGGTTAGTTACTTTTCCTGAGACTACAAAAGGTGAAGGATATTAAGTATTTTCCATTATGCCATTTTTATTTTTAACAGCCCTCAGGAATAATGTGTCTGTAATCTTCCTACTTGGAGGGCTTTATGTTTTCTATTTGTTTGCAAACATATCATGAAAGAGTGCAATTATAAAGCCTAACTTTGCTGTAATTTTGTGTCTTAGCTGTTGAACTCCCAGTTACCCATTTCAGTGCAGTAAACCAATATATTCTCCATTCCAAATACAAATTCTTGCTTTGTAGTTGGCATTTTTAATGACTGTTACACATTAATATTTTATGTTTTAGTAGTGCAGTGTAAGTGGTACATATTGTTATACATTTGAATAGAAGTTACAAATTTATTTATAAAATACTTTCACTTATATTAAAAAAAAAAAAAGAAAACCTAAACCTATTGCGGAACACTTTCAGTTTATCAAGAAAACATGAAAAACATGAGGTCTTGTAAAAATAGCTTTATTCCTCAATATATTCTACTGCGTGTTTTAAAACTTTAGAAATGAAACAGGGCTGTTTTGTTTTGTCTTGGGGAGGGGGGGTAGCAACCATTTCATTCACATAAACTAAGCACTTTGTTCTATATGTTCTAAATTCCAGCGATGAGATAAATAAATTGCTGCATTGGATGGAACATAATTATTGAATTTTGGCAGAACTTCAGTGAACTCTGCCATGAAAGATTAATGTGCACAGTGCGCTCTTAGATTCTAAAGTAACAGAGTAAGATAAGGGGAGTGCCTAACAGGCTCCAACCTTTGTGGTTTAGAGAAAATAGAAAACGATGGGCAAATGTTAACTTTTGGTATAAACTGCTAATGATAATGTTTTGTCATCTGGGTGATAAAAACTGCAGGAGGAGACAAGAAAATCCAATTTAACACAAATTCTCTCCATTTCTTTCTTGCTCTGCTTCCCGTTTTTCTATATTAGAATAGCCACGATTGCTCTGTATTCTTATGAAAAGGAGAACGTAGCAGGCAGACTCCTTGCAGTATCCAGTAATGTAATGTGCTAATGAAATCCCTCCATATCAGCATGTCGTATGTGGTTTTTCACTACAATTAAGATTTTGGTTTGTGATTATGCTACAGTGATTTCAGAATACAAGTAAAATTGCAGTGGCTGGATGAAGGCTACATGTAGTCATAGTAGTGTTTGTTATTACTCCCTCTCTCTTCTTTCTCTACCAAACCTTGATAGTTTAAAACATTTGCTTCAATTGACAAATTATGGTTATAATCACAAAATCGTATTCCTCTCGGCTTTTAAATAATTACTACGTCCAAATAATGTTTTTAATTGAGAACAAAGATGCATTGTCCTGCCAGTCAAGCTCCCTTGGCAGGACCAATAGGATCACAAAGACTTTTTGGTATTTTCAGTCAGTTCGTTATAGGAGAGAACGGGCACCACATCAACCCTGCTCTGGGGAAAACGGCTGCGGCTCTGTCGGCAGTACTCTGCCCTTGGGAGTAATCCCTCTGCCCGCTCGGCCTCCCCAGCACTCTGTACCGAAGTCCAGGTGGTTTTCCTTTCCGCAGATGTGCGCAGCCCCAAGCACCAGTCCCTGGCCCCAGAGCTGGTTTCCAGCAGGTCTTAGGGACGGCGACGTGATGGACAAGCTCTGGCACGGCTGCAGGCGCGTGGTCTGCCTGAGTGGCGAGTTATGGGGGTACGGCTCCAGTGTACCCAAAATGCCTGGAATCAGAGGGAGTTAGGCAGGGAGGATGTACCCATGGTGGGTTTTTTTTCTCTGTTTGTTTGCTCCTTGCTTCCAGACCCGCTGCTAAGGCCAAGTGGGTTCAGCTCAGTGTTTTAAAATGGCAGGTATCCAGAGTCTTGGATATATTTCATGACTTCAAAGACATTTCTGCTCTCCTTCCCAGTCACATCCTTAAGCTCATGATGACAGCGTTACGAGTGGGATAGTTAAAGATGTATAAGGGCGAGGAGCTGTTCTAGGGCCCGTTGCAATCAGCAGGGAGAATCCCCCTGACTTCACAGCTCTTTGGATCCAGCACCCTGTGACCTGGCTGCTCCAGGGTGCCAAAAGCTTCCCCCTTAGTTCCTGACGGCACTAGTGCGACTGGCCTTGCCATCTTCCTCAAGCAGCTTCCTTGTCTTCATTGACACTCCTCCTCGAAGAGGAAGGTTTACTGAGTAAAAGGCTTGAACATGCTTTCCTTGTGTTGTAAAGAAGCAGACGTCTGAGTGCTTCTTTTGCCCATTTGCAGTCTTTTCCCTTGTCTTTCTCCCATTCTAAAAATGACTCTTGTGGCTGACCTTGATTATATCAATTCGTATCACCATTTCAAACAGAGTTCAGAAAGTGCAGCTACCTGTCTTCTAGTGTATCCCTATTTAAATGATGAATTAGATAGTGTATATCCAAGATGAAATGAATTTACGTTCTAGGTCTATTATTTTGATAATTAGACATAATTTTCTTTCAGTAAGGTTGATTTCAGGATATCTTCATCTCCAAACAGAAAAAGCATATTTTTATCATTTGTAGAGTACTGTAGAGTGCTTCAGTCTTTGTTTGCCCTGTAAGTGTATTTAGTTGGAAAACCTTTAACAAGTTATATTCAAAGTGTGATTGTATTTTGAAGTAGACCCCGGTCCTTTTTTCTTTTAGGTTTAAGCAATTCACAGATATGAACATTTTTTTAGCAATCTCAAATTGTTACCACGGATTGTAGAATAGGAGGAGGAATATTATGCCTTCTTTGCACGGAAAATAAATGTATTTGCAATGTGAAATCAGGTTATGCTTTTAGAGCAGCAGGATTATGAACTGTTAACATATTCAATCTCTTAAAATATTACAAACTTTTTCGCAGAAGTTATATATACGACCCAGTGAACACCCCCTGCATTATTTTAATGCATAATAGTGGGGTGAATGTTTCAATGCCTGCCAGGTGTCACATGGGGGCTCTGAGATGACCAAAAAAAAAAAAAAAGGTGCATTAAAGCAAATCTTGCTGTTCCCTCTCTGCTGACCCGGAGAGTCCTGCCGGCCGCAAAAGCAGCAGCTCTCCTGGGTGGTGTGAGCCAGCAGCACTGGGACACTTCTGCGGCTCGGCGCGGCTGTGCGTAGCGGCGGGGGGAGAGCAGTGGGAGGGCAGGAGCAAAGCCAAGGTACTTGCGACCGTACAGATCGGTTGTTGTTCTGCCTGGTAGAGAGGGAGTGTAGCGGCTGTCTCGGGATCCCAGGCTGAAGTCTGCTTTGAGTCTTTCTCAAAGTGGGACAAGTTTCTTTCAGGGCCCTTGGCAACACACAGTGAAGTAACACGGGCAGCGCATTGGGAGAGGGCGCAGTCCTGTGAGGGATCCTCTGTGGCTTCAGGAGCTACCGCAAAACTTAAATTTTGAATTAAAGGCAGAAAATATGAGGCAGGTGATTGTGGTTTTTTAGATGTATAACAGTGTGGAAGCTTTTCTTTCAAGCATAGTAACTGATAAGCAGATTAAATTATGCTAAAGTGGTGTCGGGGTTTTTTTTTGAGTTACCTGCACATTGTGCAGCTCAGCATAACAAATTATCCTAGTCTGTAAAATTGTGTACTTTACATTTTGCCAAGCTACACATACCAGTGTCCATTTCTGATAGGTTTGTCCCTGGGCATGCCGGGTCTCCCGAGGGCTGAGCGTTACAAATGCTCAACCTTTCCCTTCCACTGTGATATACAAAATTTTGTGTGTCAACATTACACTCTTCCAAAATATTGAGAGAGTGTTGTAAAGAAGAAAAGTATCCCACAGATGTCTGAAACATCTTTTTTTTTTTTTTGCCAGAAATGAGGAACAGTGATGTAAAAAAGCTGTTACATTTGGGTGGGGCAGGGGGGAGGAGGGGAGGAAGGTTAAGTTTAGAAAACCCAACCTAGTCATGTAACTCACAATAGTTGCAACCTATGAAAATATTTGACAGAAATGAAATACCATTAAGATGGCAGATTACAGTTGAAGTTGCTTTTTGTAATCTCAGAGCATGGCTGAAGAAGCAGAGTATTTGACTATAATACTTCTGCATTAATCATAGGAAAGAAACAAATATTGGAAAGGAATTCCAAATACTTACAAGGTATCTCATTTGGCGGCATACATTAGTTTGCTAAATTCCAATTCCCAGATTGGTAATCATGATTGTTAATGTATATCTTTTATGACTTTCAGAGCAAGAGAAGCCAACTTTAGGAGCATGCATATTGTGATATCCTCAGTGGTAAGTACCCTAACTGCAATCAAGTTTATTACATTTTTGTAGAGTAGAGGCCTTTTCAAGACCACACTTGCTGCAGCTTAGTCACACAACAGCTTCAGATGTCGTTCTGGAATAATAGGGTAGTAATGTGATATACTCCATAATGAAAATCAGTGTAAAGCACAGGTGGTTGCTAGCATTTGTGTGGTCAGACGTAAAAGCTTCACTATGGGTACAAGCTACTGCTTTCCCACTTGAGGAAAGTATAATTAAAAGTGGTTTCCAGATGTGCTGGCACACATCTGCCGTTTTTAAAAGTGAATTTTGCAAATACAAGCTGAACTGTGTTGCATTCGTCATTATAAAGCTGTTGATGGGTTTTCAGGTAATAAAAAGGTTTGAAGCATCAACACCCCACCGTAAAGCTGAGGTGTCTTTAGACAACAGACAGTAGCATTTTATGCTCACATTGTGTTATGAGGATTTTCTGTGAGTAGTTCATAGCTGTGCTGTGGCAAATATGCAAAATCTGTCTGGACAATAATTAGCATTTATTTCATGAAAACATGAGAAATGATACCTTGATAATGATTTTATTTGTTACCAGTTAGATGCAGCAAGTTTGGGCTTTTCTGTTTGTTTATTTGTTTTCAATGCAGTGAAATAAATGCTACCGTAAAACATTAGATTTCAGTTCCTTTATCCTAATTTTCAAGATGTGTAAATAGTCAGAAAACAAGAAAAATATATGTGCTGAAAATTGACTTTTAATTTGCCTCAAAACAGAAAACAGAAGAAACTCTGTACTTATAGGCTTATATAATGGATCCTTAGTTGAACTATCTGGAAAACAATAAATTAGAACAAAATTCAAAAAAGTTGCTAGGCTTTAAAATAATGTTGAGAGAAGATTACAGATCTTTTGATTTAGCTAAATACAGATTTTTAGGACAAACTGTTTGTCCTAATATCCACTTGATTTCATTAGAACTAGTATTTCACCTGGAGATGTTGTTATTAAAGTAAAATCCCCATTTCAGAAGAAAGATTTTGCAACTCCAGAAGTTTTAGTTACTGCTGCTGCTTGGAACATGCACAAGGGAAGAAAGCTGTCCCTGCCATTTTCTTATTGATGCTTCTTTTAGCACTGCACCAATTACTGATACGTATGTCTTCCAGTAAATTTTGAAAAAAAAAAATAAGGCTGGGACCTACTAGCCTGAGGGTTTTGGACTATTGACTAGGTTGCTAAATAATAAGATCTTTTTAAGATACTATGTGTAATATTGCCTGACCTTTGCATCTATTTCCTTTACTTACTTCCACAAATGTGACTCATAGCATTCCTTGTCAAGTGAGAATCTAATCCTTAAAATTTTATTTTACGGAAATACTGACACTGAGTAAATTAAATGTTTTCTGGATGTTTCCTCTTAGTTGGACTTTTCCATGTAGAAGTTGGTTTTTTTCATTTAAATAGCTCTTTCTTGACTAAGCAGAATTGAAACCCCCTTTTGAAGTGTTTAAATATTGGAATGCTTTGCAGAAGATTGAGTTAGTCAGAAAAACAGCTGCTCAGATCAAATAATTTTTAATATAAGACTTAACATGTAGTCCGTACTTAAATTTTTGGATTAACTTCTCTGTATGAAATGTTTTGAGTTGTTGCAAAGTCATTGACAGATTCAGTGAGGGATTCAAAATGCAACCTTGGTAGTAAAGATAACAAACTGTCCTATGTATTCTTCTTTTCTGTAATAGCATAATAACTCGATAAGGTCCTAGTGCTGATAAATGAGAGTGTTCTGGCTTGAACATTTTCACGTCTCTGAGATAGAGGGTCCAGATCAGCACATGGCATCTGATCTGTGCCTGGGGCATCTTGAGGATACAATGAAACAGATGATAATCAATAAGCAGGATACTACTAACTTCATAGCGAAAATGCTGATTTCAGCAATATTGGGAGCTAGTACAGCAGACAATTTTTTTTAGACTGTAATGACTGGGTGTATTATAAATTTTCTATCTTGATATGAAGACTTCAAATTTGTGCTGCAGTGACTGTTTAAAAGTATGTATTTACTAACACATGCACATACATTTAATATTAAATCACATTTAAATAACTGTTTGTCCAGAAGGCAGGATTTTAGCACCCAGCTGTTATAAGTCTTTTTTTTTTTTCTGAAAAAATGCCATTTGACATCAAACTTAGAAATGTGTACAAAAATACAAACATTCAGATGTGAAAATGTGCAAAATGAACACTACCTAGGCACTTAACTCACAGTCTGTTGCAATTAAGACTTGTTAGTGGGCTCTCCCCTGAACTGGCTATTTATGTCAGAGACCAGCCCTGGCGAGACCCACAGCCTAGCTCGCAGTTTTGTACATGACCTTTTTGTGTAAAGGGTCAATTTTCATAAGAAGCTCAGATGGGTAAGACAAAATAAATAGCTTACTGAAAAAATAGATTATTTAGTATTGGCAGTTTTACGTCCTTGGTAACTGCAGAATTATGAGTGCTTGTTGATTAATTGTATTCTATTAGTTGAAAAGTAAAATGCTGACCAGACAGGGGGAGATGTCAAAAAGTCTTTGGGGGCTGTGCATCAAGGGGCATGAAGAAGGCAGCTTATTGGACGACAAAGATCTTGCCTTGACCGATAAGTGCAGAAGACAACCCACCAAGGACATATCTCCCCTCAAGTGCAACAAACCTGTCCAGTGTACTTAAAACAGCTGAGGCAATACTCTTCTCTGGTATAAACCTCTACAAGACACTGAGTACAATTTTATAAGAGGACAGTGAGTTGATGACTGTGAGTGG
This sequence comes from Anarhynchus alexandrinus, assembly GCA_008711295.1. Classification (NCBI taxonomy): domain Eukaryota; kingdom Metazoa; phylum Chordata; class Aves; order Charadriiformes; family Charadriidae; genus Anarhynchus; species Anarhynchus alexandrinus. The sequence goes on from VUYV01000089.1 coordinate 489,237, forward strand.
AGAAACTGTTATGTACATCTGATACAGTTGATACTATTTATTGCCAATTTTGCAAGGACATCCTTTTCTGAACATCTATATCCTTGGTTTTGGTAGTATTCCAGAGTTCAACCAGTGCAATACACCCTATTTAACCCAGAAAAAATTTGAAACCCCCTGCTTTATATTGTTTTTTATCTCTGTTTAGAACATTTTCTTGCCTTGGGCCTTGAGTTGTTGATTTTAATACTTCCTTGTAAACAAGGAACATTGCCAGCATTTCTTATGTCTTCCAGATACCTATACTTCACAGTAAGTTAAAGACTTCTGTCTGTGGCTTCACAATTATTTGCTATAAGAAAATAGTCTATAATGTTAGAAATTGTTGAGTAAGGCCTTGGGAAGAGTAAGACGCAGAAAAGGAGGATTCTAATATTAAGACTGTTTCCAAAAAAATATATCCCTAATGGTGAAAAAATTCAGGGAGGAGAAAGCAAGATATATTGAAAATATTTCTAAAAAATATTCTTCAAAAATTTTTGTGAAATGACTTAACAGAACTTGAGGATGGATCAAAAATAATTATCATGTGCATCAAGAATTTTGTGAAGTTTCAGAACTCTCTCTTCTCTGAAATACTAAAAAAAGAGAAAATATCAATTACTTTATAAATAAAGGTCAGAGGGCAGGTAAATCAGATCAACTTAAATATTTAATGTCAGTAATTTTGAAATATATAATTTTGGTTTGTTTTTCTGCATATCTATATTAGTCTTTGGGCGAAGCAAAAAAGGGTAATTTTAAACTTTAAACCAGAACTTTTTCATCTTGAAAATATCTAAAAATGGAATATTTGAGCAATTTCAAAATGCACTCTGCTTTTTTAGACGGCAAATGAATTAGCACATTTCCTTGCGAATAAATTTCCTTTTAATGAGCCAGCCTTTTCTGAGGGAAAATTGTCTAAACTATTTCCTGGTATTTGTATCATGTCACAAACATATTATATATTTTGTACATCTTTAATCTTTGTGCTTGTGGATTTGTACAATGTGAAACATTAACAAATTATCAATTTAAGCCGTGAGTTTTCTTGTTCCTTCTTAGAGAGAATGAAGTAGACGATAGCAGAAATTTATGAAAAATCTAGTTCAAAGGCTTTGGCTGTGGATAAGCCTCATTTACTCGTGTAAATAAGACCACTGAAACCACCAAAAGTTGGGCGCTTAGTGATTTACTCAAGGTCAGCATGTGTTACACCATTATAAATGTACCCTACATGACACCTGCACACAGGTCGTTATGCTGCAACTAAGCTTGAATACAGCCATGCAGTGAGTTGCTGCTCTGAGCTTCCATCTCCTTTAGGTTTTTCCCTCAGTGCCTGGGAAACCTGTGCAATACACATCTATAGCCAAAGCAGCATTACCTCCTGCACCGTGACTAGCAGCAAGACAGAGTCCTTGGGAAACCAAAGGTGGTCTCCATGGAGGCCCCACATCCTACTCTCCAGCTGCGTGACTCTACTAACTTGCTTTCTCCCAGCATCAGCCCTTCATTTGACTAGGCTGAAATCCCTTGGTATTTTGCTGTTTCCTAATATTATCCTGTTGAAATGTTTCAGCGTTGTCTAAAGGCTTAAGGACATAGGTCTTAATAGGGTTGTCATTCAAAATGATTATATCAATGCTTTTTAAATTTCTTATGAAGGAATATCTGCTCTCAGCCAGACACATGGGTACTGTGCCTTTGTCGTGGTTTAGGTGGAATCGGCCACTGGGGATGTGTTGCACCCCAGACGAGACTCACAAACGGTCCCCCCACGTCTCTTCAAAGAGAGAGGCAGAGGAGGGAAAAAGAGACTTATGAGTTTAGAAGGAACTAAACTACTTTAATGAAAATATTAATAATAAAATAAAAAGAAAATAATGAAATATATACAAAACCATATCAAGCTCTCAAGACGACAATCATGTCACTGGTTGGCACTGGGGAAGTCCCAGACTGGACTCAGTAATGGATGGGAACTGGATTCCGGATCTGGATTCAGGATCAGGATCAAAGTCAGACAAACAGAAAAGAGTCCTCTTTGGACATCTGCCATTGAAGAAGGAGGGCTGACCCTTTGATCCCTCAGCTTTTATACTGAGCATGATGCAGATGGGATGGAATACCCTGTTGGTCAGGTTTGGGTCACCTGTCCTGTCCACTCCTCCCTGCAGGTGGGACCCCTCTACGCTTTTCCACTTCCGACCCTCCAACGGGGCAAATAACAAAGTTATCTGCCCTTGGCTGTTATAGCAACAAGCATAAGAGCCTCTCTGCATACCATGCCTGGGCATCAACTATAAACATTAGTCTTATCACTCTGAGGGAGCGAACAGTGTCTGCACAATATGCTGTTAATTTGAGTAGTTGAAGAGACCCAGCTAAGAAGCAAAGTTACTGAACAAAATTGGTCCTGCTTTACCTCAAACTGGGACAGCCTTCTGTTCTTGTGCAGGGCTGTCAGTTGTGGCACTAGCACTGAAGATGAATATATCCCCTCCTCACCTGTTTTGTTATGTCCATTTCTATATTCTTTGCTAATCAAATACTTGAGAACTGAGATTATTTCTGATCAGTGCTGATTCGACTACTAGAGACAATGAAAGAGTGAATATGTTCTAAATATTTATTATTTGTGTCTGTCTTTGATGCAACTAAGGGAGCTGAGCTATCCAGTCTCTTGTTAGAACTGGCTCCCAAGTTCAGATGATTAAAGGGATATTATATATCTCTGAGAATGAGCTTTAGCCATTTAGGAACAGGACATGAGTTTCTCTCTCTGTCAGTAGCTCAGTTTAAATGCATGTCTGTAGAGTGAGTGCAATTGCTGTTGACAGACACTCCCTGCTTAGCTGTGAGTGTGTTGGTAGTCTGGAGGGCGTTATCCCGCTTTCGGCACTGTACAGTGAGAAGGAGGCAGAGTACAATGATGATAATCAGAGGTCTTGAAGATCTGATTTACAAGGAAAGTTTGAATGAAGTGGAGTCGTTAGCCAAATGTGTTAGGAAAGACAAGAACAACTGGTGCTGCCTTGTGGAAGCGTGGTGTACCCTTGTGTTCTCTTCAGCCTATCTTCCCATTCCCTCCATCATTTTCCCCATTCTCCTATTACTTCAACCCCACCCACCCTTAACTCACACAGTTCTTTAACATTTCAGGGAGAATTTATGCACAGAGCTTCTCATTATTAAGCTTATAAAGAGTTGGTCAAAAATATTTAACTTCTTTTACTATGGTAATATTTCATGTTTGGCAAAATGATTTGTAAGGCAAGAGCTACTTTAGGGGATGACATTTGGGAAAAGAAGTCTCTGCAGACTTTATTGTGGCTCCTTTTTGCAGTTGTATTTCCTGATACAGTGCCTGAATACATGTGTTGCTTTCTGAAATGGGAGGAACAACCCTCCTGGAGCTCATGGTCCAGGAGCAAATTCTCTGTGCTCTGTTTTTCCTCCACCCATAGGTCTGTTGTCCCCAGAGGCATCTGAAACGTACCACTGAAAATCCAATGGGAAAGTCCCACTTCAGGAAAGCTTAAACAAAGGGGAATACTTACTAGTGGATTGTGGATAAATGAAAAAACAAAACAAAACAAAACAAATCCCCTAAACCCTAATGAATTATTAGTTCAGCTTTAGGATGGCAGCTTCCTAAACGGCTAAGAAAGTGCCTATGTGAAGATCCCATACTTATAGGATAGTTGAAGACAAATTGAGGGTTGAGCATTGTAGTAATTTTGTTTGGGTTTTACTTCAGTCTTTTCTTACCACTAAAACAAAAAGACATGGACAATGCTGAGAATGTGTGTCTAATGCTAAACAAATCCTTTTGCACATACAAAAGATGAGTACATGGAGTTTGTGTTTTGCCAATGGATTCAGTAACATACTGTGAATAAGGTTGGAGAACATGCAAACGACAAACCCTGGATTGAAAATGGTAAACTGCAAAGCCTTGTTATGCTAGCTAGAGGTGCAGTAGACTACTGTATCTTTCTTTAAACGGTGATGGATATTGGACACTAACAAATGCATCAAATACCATCAAAGTTATGTAGGTAGATAGGTAGTATCTTGTCAAAAGTGCTCAAAGTAATGTTCAAATTCTCTCCTTTGATGTAAACTGGGGAGTTTGTAGGGCAGAATGTGTCTTATAACCTGGTGAAAAATGCCTGTCTGTTTCCTCCTGAGCAACCAGGTATCTTACTCATTAAGCACCTATTGTTTGCCTCAATGCTCTACAAGGCAAACTTACAGCCCTTGTCCGCCAGGAAGCTCTCAAACTGGAAAGCAAACATAGGCTGGAGTCAAAATACACTGGGACATCCAAAACAAGTCTGTTAGAGCAAATAGAAAACATCAACAAAAATAGATGGAGTTAAGGGAGCCGAAGGCATTTTGGAGAAGTTTGTTGTCTTTGAAGAAAATGAAGAAAATGCCAATTTGTGGTGTTCTGCATATGAGTGTAAAAAGAAAATCCAACTCTGTGGAACACAGGAAAGAAGGGGCTAAAGTAAAACAAGAATGTAGTTCATGATGAAGTAAAACCCACATGGTATGAAAATATAGCAAAGGTATGGGCAAGGTAAGGCTTCTAGAAAGCAGATTTAAGTAGAAGTAGGTTTCCATAATATGTCCACAAATACTAGGAACTGTGAAGATACGGAGAAGAAGGTATGCACTAAAATAATACATATTAAATAGTGTTTTTAAAAGCATACGGAACTCTTTACAGTTAAAACCACATGTAGATAACATTAAAAGATGATCAACTGATCACCATGGTTCCTGGTCCATAGTTGGAGGTAAGTTTGATAACATTCATCTGGGTGCAAATTCATAATAGTACCACAGTACATCAAGAAGAATCTTGGAAAAGAGATTTTCTAGTGAGTGACTGCTTATTTTTAAGCAGTGTAATCCATCTGATTGCTGTGGACTTTGAAAATACACTCTTCTTTTTATCTTCTCAGGTAGAAAATTTTCTGTTCCTGTGGGTTTGGTTAAAACAGAAGGAAAAAAAAAAAGAAGAAAAAACCCTCAAAACACAAATCTTTGCACACATTGGAAACAGACAAGCTTCTCTCTGTGCAGCGCTTATCCCATCCACATTAAAGTTGTAGAGGAGAGCATAGTTGCCTATTTCCTTCCATAAACTGTTTGATCCCTTATCAGCCACAGTCCTCCCGAGTTTTTCCAAGGTGTACTTTCAGCTTTTTACTGCTGAATTCAACACTTTTTTTTGCAGGTTTTAGACAATGCATTTGATATTGTCTGTACCATGATCTGTTCTGGTGTGTGGTTGATCTGATGAGGTGCTGAAGAACTTCTATTTGAACACCTAAAAGATGATAAATGAGGTCGAAATGACAGGGCAAATGTAGGAATTAAGCAGTATCTGGCCTTTCTGATGCCCTTCCATGCTGGGCTTGTATTTCGTTCAAAGTATTATTCGTCTTCTGAGCACAAAACAACTGATTTTTTTGTGGTAAACAGTTATTTTTATATTCCTTTTAAAAATTAAGAAACTGTTGAGAAGAATTGTTATTGCTAAAAATCCCACAGAGGATCAGTATCAAAGGAATCAGAATTTAGAAATCGGAGCTTGCAGTGGGAATTGAAGGAAACTCCGCAAATGTATCTCTACAATAGATGTCAGAGTTGTGGTGAGATTGTGGAAATCGAGGAGTGGAAAAGGAAACAAATAGGGGTCTGTTGTGACCTGAAGTTATGAAAAAGGGAGGAGGAAGGAACATCACAAGGAGGTGGATAATCCTGGGTAAGATTTCAAAGTTTTCGGAGCATACCCAAATCAAGTCTCTGTAGTCTCTGACATTTTGCCTTTTAGAACCAAGTGCAACATCCCAGCTGAGAAGTGTATGTTGAAAAATCTCATTTAAACTGAAATAGCTTGGTAGAGTGTGTTTATGAGTCATGAGCCAGTAAGCAGTGAGGAATCTATGATGTAGTCTAGAAAGTGAACTCGTGGTTTTATGGTAGCATGGGAGATTGCTGGTGTACAGCTATCAGACCAAAAAAAACTGATGGATGAAATTAGAAGACTGCTTCTTTACTTCATCTGTGAAGTGGCATTTCTGGTAAACAATATCAAACAAGATTTTTGGTGCTAAGAGCGCCAAATATGCTTTTTTCCCCAAACCTCAAGTTAAATGTCAATATTGCTTGCACATATACAATTATTTAAGTGTTCTCGAGTGCATCATGTGTCATCTCACAGAACATCTTCCAGCCAGACCAAAGTCACTTTCCACCTTATACACAACATGGGTAATGAGGCATGACTGAAAACAGGAAACCCCATCTTTCAGTGGGAATTATAGGAAATACTTGAAAAAAGAATTACAAAACGGAAGGGAAAATGGCCTTTGAGAAGGGGAGGCATCAGGGCCCATTATCCTAGAATTACAGTACTAGTTCAGCAGTTTTCTGTTTATTTTCCAGTCGTGTACACTCCTTTCTGTTTTTCTTCTTGATAGCTATACATACTTAAAGCCTCACAGTTAAAACAAGAAAACAGACTGAATTTTTTGTTCTGTTGACTCTGTAACAACTGATACCTTCTCGGCTGTTTAATGTGATATCACAAAAGTTAGCTAAATGGACTATAGAAGATCATGTGCACCATAACCTGGTGGAAAATATACCAGAATAAAGTTCAAAGGATTTATTTCCAACATGTTACTTGAGAAGAAGTTAGAAAAGAATAGTGGTCTTGTTATACAGATGTCTTTCAGTTTATTTGGGTCCACTGATGGTGAAACAATTCAGTCTTTACTTCTGAGAACACCAAAGTGGTGACAAAATGATTTTCACCACCTTATTAACAGCAAGCAAACAAAAATCCTAACTGAAGTTTAAATGGAATTCAGCCTGAAATTAAGAGTTCAGTTTTGAAATAAAAGCTTTCCGTGTGGTTTCCCATGGGGTTTTTTCCATGAGATTTTTTTTCTGTTTTCCTTTGTCACTTACTAGTTTAGCTACTGCACTTTCTTCTTTTATGGTTTTCCTTGGACTTCTTCCTTCAAAAGGACAGGGCACTCAAAATGCTGCAATATGCCTGTCATGCTAAAAAGATGTATAGGTATCACACGTGGGTTACTTCCATCAGCTACCTTTTCATTTTGAAATCCAGTCAGGAAGTTGCTTTTCTGGATTTTGAGACTCTTCGTTGCTCACTGGAATACCACTTTGAGGCATCTCAGTTTTGTCCCAGAGTCACTTCTGCTTTCACCTTGGTCAGTTCTGCTCAGCTTCTTCCCATTGCTCATTCCCAGTGCTGCTTCTACCTCTTTTTCCTTGTTGGAAACACAGGGTCACCTTTGCATCAGTCATTCACTGGACACTTGTTTGTTCATTTGTTTACTAGCCTTTGATTATTGCTTTTATAAAGCTTTTGGTAAAACTGGTTATGAAGCATAGTGTTAAAAAAAAAAGAGGTCGTGACATGTCATAAGGTTCCTCTGTTCAAGTAAGTTATTCCAAGTTTATACTTATGCAGGTGATTATAGGAGATCCTTGTGTGCTTTTGTTACAGTGCAGCACTTTAGTTCAGCTGTGTCTGCCTTTACCCACACAGCACAGTATTTCCTAACAGTTTGCATTAATTCCTTGCTCATAGTTCTGTCATAGCTTCTGAAGAATTTCCTATGGTTTCTAAGGTGAAGTCCACTTACTCTGCCCTCAGGGGAGACAGACAGAAGTAGAAATTAAAAAGCTTTCATTAGAATCCTTCAATTTTGTGATATGGATCTCAGGCATCCATTCTTGGAGAGTTTGGGTGCTATTTCTATCATCTAATGTAAAAACACAGTTCAGAAAAAAAGGCAATTGGAATTTCTCTCTGGAAAAGCCCCTCTCTCTCCATTGATCGGCATGGAAATGTGTCGTCTTAACTGAGGCAAGTTAGGTACCAGAAGTCAAATAACAGGAAAATCATTGCCCTTTGTTTTGAGCTCTTGTAGTTTGGGTTATTAAGCTTGAGGAAAATTAGAGGAGGATTCTCATACCTGGTCTGAAGCAAACTTCAAAATTCCCACCTCGCTCTTTTCTGCAAGGTTTGACGTAGTGCCTAGTCTTCCCATGCTTTGAAACCTGCATCACTTTTTCATGCTGGAGAGGGTCCAGAGAAGGGCAACAAAGCTGTTGAAGGGTCTTGAGAATAAGTCTCATGAGGAGCAGCTGAGGGAACTGGGGTTGTTTAGTCTGAAGAAAAGGAGGCTGAGGGGGGAGACCTTATCCCTCCCTACAACTACCTGAAAGGAGGTTGTAGAGAGGTGGGGGTTGGTCTCTTCTCACATGTTACAACTGATAGGAAAAGAGGAAATGGCGTCAAATTGCACCAGGGGAGCTTTAGGTTAGACATTAGGAAAAACTTATACACTGAAAGGGTTATCAAAGACTGGAATAGGCTGCCCAGGGAAGTGGTTGAATTGCCATCTTTGGATGTATTTAAAAGCCATCTAGATATGGTGCTCAGGGACATGGTTTAGAAGGGGATCTTTTCCAGCCATAATGATTCTATGATTCTGTGATTATGGACTGTGCCGTGTGACCCCAAACAATTATCCTTCTTCTGTATTTTAAGCTGAGAAGAACAAGTTCTTTGTTACAGAGACCATGTTGCCCTATGATATTTGCTGAAAGTTTGCACATTGCAAAATTCTCACTTATGTATCTGGAGATACATTTTAGTCAGTTTTATTCCTGGAGACTAACTCTTAAATCATTATAGCTTTTATTACAAATTTAAGAAAATGTCAATATCATATCTGAAGGATGAAGCTAAATACAGAATCTGGCTGGTGCCTTTACACGGTGCTGTGCTCATCATAAGAAGGATGCAAAAGCTGCCATTTTTGTGGGAGTTTGTTTCAAAAAATAACCTGACCATATAAAATGAGAGTTGAAAAGGAGATTGAACTCAAAGGATTGTCCTTTGCTCTTCACACAGTACTTAAAGTTCATTCCCGCTTTTTTCTGCTCATTATGAATACACAAATGGCACCCTGCAAAACCTTCTGTAATGCATTATTCTAAATGCCAGTCACATAATATATGAAAAAATCTATCACATATCAGAGAGTATGACTGGAGGTGAAAAACAGACATGGGTCTGAAATGCCCTTGTTTAGCTGAAGAATGGCATTTCACAGCAAGTTGGCCTCATCAGAAGCTGTGAGCACGAGTATTTACAATATCTTTAGATAGCATCTCTCTCTAGGCACAATGATTCTCTGTTTCTTTGAAACAAGCTGTCATATTACATGAAAAGAATTATCTAGTATTTCATTACTATGATATGAAAAATGTATTTAAAGAAGCAATTTTTCTTTAGGTCTGCAGGTGGAAGGTGAAGCCAAACAAAACTCTGGCAGGTGCAGGTTGGGGTAAAAAATGCATTTTAAACTACAATTGCAAAATGATAAAGCAAACCAAATAAAAATGTGGAAGTGGCAGGTAAACTGTATTCTTGGAAAATTATTGAGCCAGTGAGGTCTATAAATATATTGCTTCAGCAGTGTATTCTTGATTTTGTTTCAAAAAAGTTGGTGGTTTTGAGTTAGTTTAAAATAATGGATATCCTGAGCTTATTATATGGACTGTTTGTCAGAAGTAGAATCAGCACACATTTTGGGAATTGGATTTTTATATTACAATGTCATGGTCTGTAAGATGACTTTCAAGTCGTGCAGCCCTTATACTCACAGGTACAGTAACTGTGTGACCAGGCAGTAGATAGAATTGTAGCTGTACTATATTAAGTTTTAATAAATCCTATAGCAATAATGAAAACTGATCTGCTCTTTCATGGCTAAACATGGTTCTGGGATTTCAGTATGTTGAGAAGTATTGGCTTCACAAGCAGCCATGTGTTTTTAATTCAGCAGTCTTAATTACAGGAAATTTAATGATAATGAATTGTAACAAAGAATAAAATAAAAAGGAAAAAAAAGACAAAAGAGAACTTATTTTCCATCCAAGGGAAAGAAATATTTTGGTATTAAATTGGTGCCTTTACGTTGGAAAATTCATTTGTTGTCCTTAGAGCATATATGCTAACTGTTAGCAGTTGTCCTTTATTTAGTTTTTTATTATTATTATTTTTATTTATTTCTTCTTTGGTTTCCTTTTTATGGCTACAAATATCGATTTAATAATTGGAAAAACATTAAGTTAATACATCAGGAAGGCAACTGGTGTCTTTAGAGTTTGGTAACAGGATATCAGATTTTGTCAGTAATAAACTTGGGTAGAATTTTGGCCCTGTTGAACAAGTTTTGCCATTGACTTCAGTAGTAGAACCAGAACTTCATTGCTGGGGTGTGATAAGCAAAAGCCTGAGTCAGAGTCTGTGGCAAGCGGAGGAAAGCTGCCTGTTGGTTTGCCTTGGCAGAGGGCTGAAGCCATCTCCTGACCACTGCTCGGTTGCCCATGGTTAGACTGAAATGTTCCTAGTGCCTCTGTCTGTATCATAGAGGGATCCAACCTCTGCAGCTTGTACCTTACTCAGCAGACAATCTGCTGGCTGAACAGGCGGAAAGGTACGTAGTCTTTTGTTTGTTTTGTTTTCTTTTGTTTTCCAGAAGTGCTGGAAAGACAGTTTGGAAGAGTTGCTGCTGCTGCGCGCTCTCTGCTTTAACTCTTAGTAAATAAGACTTCAGCCTCACAGTTTTGTAAGATGACAAAGAATGAAATAACCAAGAAACAAATGTTCAGCATTTGGCACCAAATTAAACATAAGGATGATAAAGTGTAGGATCCTAAGCTTGGAAAGCTGGCCAGTTAAAATACCAAATGATCCAATTACGAATAAAAGACAAATTCATATTATTGTTGGGGAACAGTTGAGGTCATTTGTTCATGGTGATTCATTGAGTGAAGGAGTTTAATGGCCAACAGCAGCAGCAGCTCACATTAGACAGATTTCATTCAAAATTATTTTTGATGTAGACTATAATCGATTAACTATAGTGCTCCTCATGTCAAAAGTTATAGCTAAATTAATAGCTTTACCTAACTCTGTTGGTAGATTTATTTATGGGCTGCACATCATGGCAACACACATAGATTTATGACATTAATAAAAAGGTGAACTGTTTAGTGATACAGCTTGTCCGGTAACAATTCGTTTGCGTATAGAGTCAATCAAATTTCAAAAATACAAATTTGCAAAAGCCTACAAATTCCAAGTAATGTCTGACAGTCACATTCTTAATTGTCCACACCTTTATTAAAAGCATGTATTGAATTAATTTTGAAATTTGCTGAAACTTCCTTTAACTTCAGTGTAATTGTGCTTTCAGTTTAAGAGGTATTTCTTCATAGCCCTTCTTATGAAAAGTTCAGTAGCAGCAAAGATGAAAAGTTAGAAACTTAAAATGTTTATTTATTTTTACTCTCAATGCAGTGTTTTGTAGTCCACAGCATTATTTAAAGAACAAACAAAAAACTAAAGGCTTTGCTTTTCACACCTGAAATGCTTTAGGTTTGAAAGCAATCTCTGTGCGTAATTTCCTTTTGAACTTAAAAATAAAAACCTACTATTTTTAAACCCTAAGGATCTACACTGAATCTCACCCAGTCATTTCTGGTTTCTCTGTACATACTTACAAGCAAAGATCAGGACACTAAGATAATAAAGATTTCTACCATCTTTTCTTTAAGTTAGTACATCTTGATTAGTTTCCTTATTTTGCTGTTCTTGGTGTCATGCCCTCAACTGCATGCTAAAAATTAACCGGAAAGATGGGAAGGCATGTTTGTAAGCTAATGAACTTTTAAATACTTATGTTTAAATATAACACACTATGTGCATGATGTGTGTACAAATCTGGTGTGACGCAGTACAGAAGATGGAGCGAGACTCTTCTCAGTGGTATTCAGGGAAAAGATGAGAGGCAATTCCTTTTAAAAATAATTATAAGAAATACAAATTTTTACTGTGGGGGTGGTCAACACTGAAAGAGGATGCCCAGAGAGGCTGTGGAGTCTCCATCCTTGGAGATATTTAAAACCCAACTGGACAGGGTGCTGAGCAGCCTGCTCTGGCTGATCCTGCTCTGAGCAGAGTTGGCTCAGGCAATCTTCAGAGGTGTCTTCCTGCCTCAGTCTTCTGTGTGAGTTGACACTATGGTCTTGCCCAATGTAAGAACTTTAAAAAATAGAGGTTATTTTAAACTATACCCTTACAGAAACACAAATTAACCAGATTGTGAAATTGTATTATTTGCACTTCCACGATGTTAAATATATAGATAATTTGTATTTAGGGTAGTATTTAAGACCATTCTTAAGCTAGAAGTTGGTAATTCTGTTATTAAATTAAAAATCAAAGTATTTTTTTATTGTCATCATAAAACAGAGGATTCTGAAGGGTAAAACCATAAAAGTTGAAAAAGCAGAAAATTCATAATGTTAATACCATGTTTAAAAACATGTCCTGGAGGCAGGCATTAACTAGCTGAAAAATATGTAAATTAGGAGCTTTTAAAATGCTGACTTGTGCAAATCATTCATAAGATTGCTGTATGTTGACTTTGCACCCTTTGTTTTTGTCTTTACTTCTGCTAAAACTGTGTGTTCCCCTTGAAGCTGCCCCAGTCTTTCAGGAACTTTGCTCTGCCCCTCATTCTGAACACTTTACAGTGCGTATTTACGTGCATTTTGGTCAGCTAAAGACTTCACTGGGGTTTAGTGTGCAGTATGGTGATGTTGCTAACATATTTATTTCTTGTACTCTGATGGTACTCGCAGGCTGAGCCCAGAGCCCCTCACTGGGCTACGTGCTATGCAGCACACAGCAGGAGACGTTGCCTGCCCAGGGAGCTTCTCCCCAAGCACACAATCAGGAACTCCACAATAGTCTCCGCATATGATATTAGCATCCTCCACCTTTCCCCAGCTTTCTAAGGGGCATTTTGGGGTATATCTTTCTCTGTTTTAATTTCGATTTTGTAGGGAAAGGGTTTTTGAAAGTAAAAGGGACACAGAAGAGAGGAAAATAAGGAAGTGGTGGTATGACAACATTTGGAGCATCAGAATGAGCAGGTGGAGAAGCGTGGCTGATGTCTAACATTTGGACAGTGTATTTGCATGCCAAAAGCTGTTTTAAAAAAGATTAATAGTTGTTATGTACTTGAAGTAGTTGATAATGCACAAAGTACTTTTTTTTTTTTTTTTTAATTTGTAGGCAGCATATGCCAATAGTTGCGTGAGGAGATTTGGCTTCTAAATTGGTGCCCTTTTGGCTGCATCGTTACCTAATGCCCTCTTCAGTAAACAAAGAAAAAGCAATTTTATAAACAGTTTTTACCTTTAAATTAGCATTGCATTTTTAGTGTTTGTTTGTTTACCTTTGGAAAAAATTACTTTTTTTTTTCTGAATGATAGTTTAAAACAATCAGAAACTTCCAATAACATGCATGGACATGCTTTAATATATTCATGAGTGATCAAAATACAGTACAGAAATCACATATGCTGCTCTGCTGCAACTTTCAAGGTTCAATCCATCATTCTGGAACCCAGGGGGCTGAGATTTGACATCCTGCCTAGAAACCATACTTCAGATTGGCTGGAACTGTGCCATCTTATGTTCAGGTTAAAAGAGCAGCTGTAATTTGTCTGGGTAGCACTTTAACTATGCACAGCAAATCATAAAACCCATTTTCAGTAATAAACTTGAAGATGAAATAGGTCCATTTGCTTCATTTCCTGATCTGTACAAGATTTTCATCATTTTGATGCAATACCACTTGGAGTTTGATCTTATAATGATGTAGATTTCTGTAACAATCTTCCTCAGATTAGCAGCTTTATTTAGCCTATATATACTATGTAGGAGATTTCTTTTTGGCATTTAGTGGAAGTCTTTTTCTATTGTTCTTTGAAACTGAAAATATGAGAATAATTTCATAGTAGGAATTAAGTTTATATGTGATTGCTACAATAAATAAAACCTGATTGTAGCCTTTTTCAGTTGTAAATACCAGATGTGAAAATACTCTATCCTGTTCTTTTTTTCCCCCTTTCTGTCTTAGGATGGCTTACTTGCAAGGGAGTAGCAAATGCAAATATTTCCAGAACTCAATGAAAACATTTTAAGAATATATAAAAATATGATTTTTATTTATGGGTTTGGATTACGATGATTTGAGATTTTAACCTTTTGTGTGCACCCTTGTTTGCAAGTGTGACTTTGCCTGACCAGCAAGTTCCAACTTAACTTGTAAAGGTAAGATTTATGTGTAACTTAGTAAACCAAGGGAGCTCCTAGGATGGACTTTCTTCAAGGGGATGTGCCACTGAGTCCAGCCATGGGGAGCCGGACAGGAGGCAGCCACATTCATTTGTGCATGGAGGCTGTAGGCTTCATTTCAACTCCTTTTGAATGTTACACAATCTGGGTTCCAGCACTGGCTTTCTTCTGATACAGGTCTGCAGAAGCTTTGCATGAAATCAGGCCCGTACACTGCAAGAAACAACTTAAAATGTCATTCTAGTTCAGTAGACATCTAATGGCTTGACCGTTAAATAGACCAGCCAGCCCCCCTGAATCCTTAGTGCATTTACTGCGGCAGCCTTCTGCCAAGTGCCAGATCTCTGTTTTTTTCTTTTTCACAGAGGCATTTCTCTATCTGTGTTTCTACAAGGACCTCTCTCTTTCAGCTCCACAGGCCTCTCCCTTTTTTGGTACGTCTTCAACTCTTAAAGTTTGCTGAGCCAAAAGGAAAACCCTGTGTCAGTCTTCCTAAGCCCCGTCCCCCATTTCTGAGTTGAGGAGTTAGTTACATTCGCCAGACACATCTCGCACCCCTGCGTGCTGCCCTTGCATCCCCACTGTAGCTAGTACAAGGGAAGGTTCTTTCTCTTACCCTTTCCTCAGTACCATGGGGCTTTTTGACACTGTTGGCAAGACAGCTTGTCTGTGTTACTATATTGTTGTAGCTCAGTGTACCCTACTGAAAATGTATTCTTTCAAGATGTTTGTTTCCTTTAAATGATTTAGCCCTTTGAAAATACCCCTGGATTAAGAATTTATGGGAGTAAAGCATACTCGTATTAGACATGCACTTTACTGGGGAAGCTTAGCTAGGGAAAATGAAATGTGTTTCTGTATATTCCATCTTCGCCTACCGTAGTTAAGTGAGCGCAGGCTGCAGGATAGCATTGTGCGCCTTGGTGGCCACACAAGCACTTTGTATTCACTGGAGACTCGGAGGTACGACAGCTGCATATAAATATGCATAGTTGGAGAGATTCATGATTGTGCCTCGTTCTAGGGCTGATTGGCTGTAGTGCTGCCACTGCAAATCAATGAGCGTTTTCCTCATCTATCAGCTGCTTGCTTGCTTGAAAGCAGACAAAATGGTTAAAACACCGACAGCCCACAGAGGGCTCCTGAGTGAGTGAGACTTGTTTGCTACAGCACTCAAAACATTTCCCTGAATCTACAGTAGCTCTCAGTAGATGAATTTAGCACTCAGCAGATTAATTTAGCTCCCAGTGTGCTGGATTTAGAAAGAAAAACTAATATAGATGAATACATTCTGTTCAGCCAGCATATTTTGTTTTGCAACAATACACATGTCTTATTTGAACTGCAATCTGGTTGGAAAGCGTTTTGCGAATGGTGCATTGGTCATAAAAATGAGTCATGCTTGCTCATTTTTTAAAAAGCTCTCATCTAGTGCAGATTAAGGAAAAAGGTATTGAGCAAGTCACTGGAGAACATATTGGAATTTTAGCCATCTCTGATGAGCTTTGGCCAGTTTTTTTAAGGTAGACTTTGACATTGTGTTGCGAAAAGATAGCAGCTGCTTTTCACTTTGTTACCTGCCTGGCCTTGTAGGTGTACCACCGTGCTCATAGTTAGTCTGCTTGTTTGCCTCATGGGCAGGGTTCAGGCAGGGTTTCCTTGGAAGGATTTTCAGGCTGGAAGCTGAAGGTATGTCTAATGGCAGTTAGGAAGAGCTCTTGAGGAAGAAAAATTCAGGATACAAAATCCATTGGTTTATGACTTCAGTATAAGCTTTAGCTTTCTTCCTTAACTTGGAAAATGTCACAAGGTAAGTGGGACTAGACTGCTTACATATGGTAGCAGAGTGACTAGCTTGCTCAAGACAACAACAATGGTTATTATTGCAGGAGTTGGGAAACTGAATAAAAAGATAAAGATATAAAATGAAGATATCAAAATCTAGGAGCTGAGGAGATCATTTGACTGGCTGTATTTTAAAACAAAAAAAAATGGCCAAGGAAATGAAAAGAAAAATGCTGTGAAATGACAAGCTGGCTTTCTAAAGTAGTATCCTCAGTAAATGAGTCTCTCATATGAAAGACTAACTCCCAACACATCTTCCAGAGCACTTCTTGATAAAGTATTTCCACTACCAGCAGCAGGATGATTGTTATAAGACATTCTTTCAATCTCTCAACAATTATTTTTCTTAAAAAAAAACATTAAAGAATGGGTTGAAGAGCAAATAGTTCATTTCAACAGAGTTGGTGCTGTACAGTGCAGATCTAACTTACTCAGGAGGAGCTCAGCTGCTACAGTGATGGGTGCTTTGTAGTAGTGATTCCCAATCCTATTTAATCAAAGGACTACTGAACCTTTTGGAGAACACAAACTAACAAAAGACCTTCCTGTTCAGTGATAGTGCAGTGGTTTTCATTTACCAATAGATAAAAATGAAGCAAAACTTTGGATGCTCTTTCATGGGGTTTCTTTTCTGCACTTGTTTGTGTACTGGCTTGCATGTGCAGGGATGTGTGTGTGTTGTCTTCTTTCTCAGTTTTTAAATCCTACAATATTTTTGGAGATTATCTTGTAATATCTTCAGGCTACCAGCAGCTTTTAGTCAGTAGATTGAGCAGTGCTGCTATGAAAACCACAGAAGTCTAGAGGCCTGGTTCATATGTTTGCTGG
Organism: Anarhynchus alexandrinus; assembly: GCA_008711295.1. Lineage (NCBI taxonomy): Eukaryota > Metazoa > Chordata > Aves > Charadriiformes > Charadriidae > Anarhynchus > Anarhynchus alexandrinus. The sequence goes on from VUYV01000089.1 coordinate 506,215, forward strand.
GAGTCTTGCACATCAAACCATAAAGCAGTCAGTGCACAGTTACCTTCTTTCTTCTAGATTTTAAATGTTCCTTTTAGTAAGAGACTGTGAAGTGGAAATCTCTCAGGCATCATGTGGGATTTTACCAGTTCTCCTGTGTGGAGGATGAGGCACAGTGATGCGGCCGGAAGGGGCACTGCGGGGAGGCAGCAGTGACTCACCATCCCTTCTGGCTCCTATTTTCCAGGAGAAATTGTAGTTTGTTATGAGTAAATTGTCCTGCTGGAAGAGGAGAGCAAAGCACCACTGTCCCATACGGACTCATCAAAGCTGGCCTGGGCATGGAGGCAGTGAAGCCAACGCTGTGTTTATTCATTGCCTGGATGCTCAGAAGTGCAGTAGTATGTGGTCCATACGTATCTACGAGCACAAATTATACATGCCAGCGCTCTAAGCACATTGCTTCCTGATGTTTGGCTGCCTTGGCTCGGTGCACGGGCGTCCAGTCTTAAAGAGAGCTGTGAGAAACCTCAGTGGGGCTCACCCTCCTCTTGAAAGGTGCATTTTGGCCCTGGCCCTGACGCACCACACCCCTGCCCAGCCCTGGGCTCAGCTGAGCCGGGCACCACCCCCACCCCAAACCCATCCCATCCCTTCTTGGGGGCTGCCATCCTGGCCGGGTCCAGGGCCTGTGGCAGTGGCTGGGGATGGTTGGGCTGCTGCCAACTCTGGTCACCATCCCCAGCCCAACCCTGCTCACCTCGCTGGGGGCTGCAGGAAGGGGCTGGTCAGAGATGGATGGCACCACACCACCCTGGCAGCTCCATGGCTCCAGCCTCACCCCTGCAGTCCCACATTCCCAGTGGGGCAGGGACGCAGATGCAAAAGACGGTCCTTTGTTGCAGCCCTGAGAGACATTTGGGCCATAATGGAAGCAAGAAGAGGTTTCTACTGACTGAGATACAGCTTTTTATTGGTGCTAGTTTTGAGTCAGCCAATCTCTTCTTTTCCTTGGCTATGTTAAGATTGTTTTGTAGGTAGACAGAGTCTGGGAAAGCTAATGCTAACTCATGAAGAAGGAAGATCTACTGCTAGAAGTCTTTTGCGGATGTTGCAAGATTGAGTACCCTAGAGCATTAGCCTCCATAAATATATTGGATAATAAGTTTTTTTGGTAGTTAAGCTTTACTTTTGGTAGTTTGAGCTTTTCACCTTGCAGAGGGAAACCCATCTTCAGTGTTTTCTCCATTGTCATGGGAGGACACCTCAGCATCTTGCTGCTGCTGCTGCAAATCTTTACCTTCCACAGCCCGCCTCATTTGTCTCCTCCTCCTCCTTTCAAGGTTTCTTTGTGTTCCTGGCAACAGCTACAGAGGAAATTAAAGGCTTTATTTCCAGACTAGCTTCAGATGTCACAAATGTGGAGGACAGTTTCTGAAAATCCAGCTCTAAAATCTTCAGTGTTTATTGTTTTCTGTGCTATCCTGCCAAGATCTTCTCCCTGCTGTGGCAAAATACTGCCATCTGTAAGATATATCAAGCTAAATGTTAGTGTGTTGGTACTTGTGAATGCCATACGCTCATTCATGGCCTTGTTATGGTTTAAGATTGTGCCAAACTTCATGGCATGCAGGGCCTTGTTTTGAATATCTTCCCCTCTTCCCCCCTCCTTTTAATTCAGTCGGGCCAGTTTAAAAGTTCTGGCTTGGGACACATCCGTAAGTTGGGGTAATTTCATCTACATGTACTCTTATACATAACTGGACATTGTGGCTCTAATGTGTGCATAGAAAGAAGGGATAATATATATTGGTAGAACTGACTTGCCTGTACATTGTAAAATTATAGCATATCGTCAGCAGTGTAGCAATAGTGCTTCTATAAATTCTCGTGTAGAATATTTGCTGCTATAGGATTTACAGAAGATAATTGATTTCAAAACTTGCTTTTACTTGATCGTTACAGTAATATTTATACATTTATGCAAACCTAGTTTCATGATCATATTAAATGAGTTAGAAACACAATTGGCTATTTCTTCCCATTCCTGTGACTTAATTTTAAGCTGCTATTCTCAACATTCTTGACATTGTTTAGTAGTTTATAAGTGATAAAGTGAACTAGATAAAAGATGTTCAGATTTCCACCTGTGCACAAGCTATACTTTGTCATAGGGACAGGACCAAACAAGCACTATAGGTGCAGTCTAAGCTCTTTAAATGTAGTTCATAGTCAGGAGTTCTTTCCATCTTCCCTTGAGAAACTTAAAGAATGCAAATGATAGACTTAGGTTAATTTGATCAATTCATGGAGTGTGGAGAGTATTCTGTTTGAAGCACATAGACTGTTTAATAAATTTGCGGTTGTTTAGAAAGAATATTTGGTTTGTTTTGAAATTCACTGAAAAGTAGATCCAGAGGTTGTACAGTTTTAGTCCTAGGAAACAGGGATTTTGTTTAATGAGGATCAAAAAACATTTTAGTTCCCTAAGTTCTACCTGTCCACTGGAAATAATTTTTATTTATTATTTTTGTCTGCATTAGGCACATGATTTACCACAGTGTTCCTCTTCATCACCTTTTCCTCTTCTTTCCCCGGTCCCTCTCCCCACTTCAGCAAATTTACCTGTCTGATACAGATAATAATTTGTAATAATTTTGTCTCTGAGGAGTTGTACTGGCAAAGCCATAGTGGCTACCTCTGCCTGCTATCTCTGTGTAGGCAGTGTTTCTGTGGAAAGAGACAGTGGAGCTGTCTCTTCAAAGTAGGTAACAGACTCTAGAATTGTTTGGTGCATGGGCAAAATCCCAGTCTTCAGTAAAGTCTTAAGGTGGAAAAAGCGGACATTAGTGTCCTTAATAGAATAATGCTTAGAATTTTGATTTTTTTTTTCATATTTGATGAAAGCTTTGGCAAAGGGTGTTGAGCAGTGTAGTGTGATAGACCATACTTTCCTGAGGCAGGTGCCTTCATAGCACAGGAAAATGGTCCACTTTTCTTTTTTCTTCTCTCCCAGAAAAGATCTTCTAATGATCTGTAGTTCATCTTGAACCTTGAACTTGATTTTAGTTTAGCTCTATATGTTGGATGTTATCTAAGATTTTCAGTGGGAGAGAAAATTAGATGTTTGAGACCAAGTCCCAAAGCCTTGGTGTAACTTCCTTGACTGATTGACTCAGGTTACATTCCAGGAGTGTTGAATGATTGTATCAGCTGCCAGGAGCAAGTCTGAAGATACAAGAAGGGAATGTCTGAGGGAACATGCTGGAGGAAGGCTTCTGAAAAGAAACAAACATTTCTAGATACTCTTAAGTCTCAGTATACCATGGGTTCATTTTGGCCTAAGTCCACTGCAGGATCTGCAGTTCATTTAATGTAACTCTGCTAGCATAACCCAAATGTATGCTGGATTTTTATAAATGTTGTTTGAGATTCTCTTTGGATCCACAGTAGACAGGCCAACATCTCCCACATTTCCACATAAAAATCTGAGTTCAGAGAGATGAGTAGAATGCAAATATTTTAGTAAGTAAAATGTAAATGGAAAGATAGATGATAGAAAATGAATAATCCTTTTTCACATAAAAATAAACCACACAGCTATAACCAGTACAAAAGACATTCAGAATTAGAGGAAACAAGATGGTACTGGAAATAGCATAGATTTTGCAGTTGCTTTGGAATTCTCTTTAGAAACCACACATAACATTCCTTTCTTCTCCTCCTTCTTCTGTTGTTTTTTCTTTAACTACATCTGGTAATAGCTATAGAGACATCAATTATTATCGCATCAAAGACTAAAATTAGAAGTGCTGCACACAGAAAAATACAAATGGCTAAACAGTTTCTGGCTAAAGGTGTATAGGGAGAGGAAAAGACACCCCATTTCTTTGCCTTGAAGCCAGCCAAAATAGTTCATCTATGCACAGATCACTCCAAGGGCAGCAGGGGTAAAAAACATACATACATAAGATTAGCTGAACCCTTATCATTTAGGAAGTGGGAGGAATAGTCTGTAGATTAACATTCTAGTCTGGGTTATCAGAAGCTTAGCTTTGGTTCCTGAGTTATCACAGATATCCTGCAGTTAAGTAGCATAAGTAGTTTTCCTATGCCTCAGTTCCCCGTCAGGTAAAAATAGGGATCTCTTACAGGGCTGTTGTGGGGATAAATACCGAAAGCTGGTTAAGTGCTCGGATTATGCAGTAATGAAGCTTGTCTAAGTACCTTGAAGCACTGTTTAGGCTGGAATGTGTATATGCTGTCTCCATGCACCAAGCACTTCCTTAATAACTTTGTCCACTTAGCTTGGAAGACAGAGGAACCAACGCACCTAAGAAGACCGAAAGATCAGCAGTGTACTGAACTGCACTTGTGTCAGAAACAAGGGACACTTCTTGGTGGAAGACAGTTCTTTGTGCTGTGGCTGGACATGACCTGAGTAGAAAACAACCAAAATGCTTGGTCCAAGAAGATGCCAGGGAAAGCTGCCTTATCACATTCTCTGTTGAGAGAAGAGGCAGTGGAGCAGCAACACAAGCAAGTACTTTATAAGAGGGAATATTTATAGAATTGAGACTTCTTCGTGTAGGTCGGACATACAGGGACAGGAACAAAAAGCTGGAAGAAAAATGAGGCAATAGGAAATAACTACAGAAGGATTTTTCTCTTGGTAGATTATATCGCTCCAGACATAACTGGGGAGTTGGAAAAGGAGAGGGAGAATATGTTGGAGAAAAGAAGTGGGTGAGAGTGACAGTAGCAGCTACTGGAATAAAGATGTCAATTTATTGCATTTGACTAGTGAAAGACTAGTGTTGTGGATGAAGTTGTGCAGACAAAGGAGATCACAGGAGGATCAAAATTCAGAAGATTTATAGTTTGCAGCTAAGAAAAACATTTTGTGTGGGAAGATTTCTGTATTAGAATAGTCAGAGGAATAATAATTATTGAAATACTTCTCTCCAGCTGAAAAACCTCTGAAAGGAATCTGTCTGTGTTACCAGAGAAAAGAAGGGTGCCATAGAGATAACATAGCTTTTTCAAGGTTAAAGGCAGAGGTCACGGTGGTGCTGTAAATTCCACTAGCTTCAGTGGTCTGAGTCAGGCCCCAGGTGGAGACCTCAGGCTGGCTGCATGCAGTGAGCCTGGCTCTCACGTAGGCGGTGAAACCACAGCTTTTTTCTTAGTCGTGATAGTGAAAAGTGCCTTGTAGGTAAGTGTTTGGTCGTGTAGGCAATAGGTTCCTGATGTAAAAGTAGTTATGGGTGGGAGATGTGACTTATGTGGAAAAATACTTAGGGATGGGATAGTCAGCAAAAGGGAAAGCAGTGGGAACATTGAAATTGTACTGGGAAGGAGTAGAACCTTCCAGTTCTACTGGAACCAGAATTTATCTAGTAACAGCTACCAAAATTTTAAGGTAGAGAATAATATTTAGGACAAAGTGTAAGCATGGAGAGTTTCAGACTGGATTTGGAAGATGAAATATTCATAGAAGAATATCTTTAAGAATCTCAGGGATTAACATTTTTGCACTTTTTTTGTGCTTTTATTTTCTTTACTTTGCTAAGACCATGCAGTTTCATAGGAAATAACCAAAGAACCAAGTGACATGTCATCTCATCTCACCTCCTGTGTAGCACTATATTTGGATATGTTTGTTAGCTGAGGTGTGTGTTTGGTTTGTTTATAATTTTCTCCTGTTTGGTTTGTTTATAATTTTCTCCTGTTTAGTCACACAAGTGAAAAAAAACGAGCAATTCGGTGTTTAGCTGTCAAGTCTATGTCCTGTTCCTGTACAAACCTTGTTTAACAAGAATTTAAGTAAATACAAATGAAGTATTGAAAGCGTAAAGCATCTGGAACATTTTAAAAATGCACTGAAATATAACGTGATTAATTTCTACTGCGCTAATTATACCTATTATAAATTAAAACGGATTCCACTTTGCAGCCATTGTTATGTAACTTGTGGCTTTGCAGTTCTTTGAAATGTAGTTTTCTATTCATGTGGTATATTAAAAAATGTTACAAGACAAATTACAAAGCTTAACTGAAATAGTGCCAAAAATCTTAAACGAGTTATTCTACTAGATAAATAACTAGTGTAACGCTTACTGGTTTGGATTGAGTTTTTTTTTTTTAATCAAAAAAAAAAAGGTAATGTAATGAGCCAGAGCTGAGCAGGTTGTGGTTTTATTTCTGTTTTATGGTTTAATGGAGTTGCTCTACACATATAGTGAGGTATCTAAGATCAGTTTGTGAGATATTACTCCTGTGTAATATTTTGTATTCAACAGTGAATTCAGCTTTATGTTGCACGAATTGTAAGTCTAAGATATTGCTGAGTTTGAATGCTCTGGCATATAAAACAGCTTAAAACAGGGGTGAGTGTCATGGTAAGTTTTTTTACAAACAATAGCATTCACAGTCACTCAGGAAAACAGAAAGTGAAGCACCATGTTGTACTTGTCCCTAAGTGTGGGTGTGGAAGAGGAATGTAGGATGCCTTTGCCTATTGCAAGCCTTCAGATGTGCACGTGGGGTTTCGTGTTCACAGGGAGACACTTTGGGTCCTGGCAGTGAAGCTGCAGGCAGCAATATGAAAGGAAAAATCTGCTGTTTGCCTGTTGAAGTGGGATAAAGAGGCTTCTTGGGCGACTACCAGGCTGGTCGCCTGGCTGTAGATCTGCTCCATGTGCCCCACACAGTAGCTGTCGTGGGGAGCGAGCTGCAGGGCCCGGCGGTTGCGTGGGAGTTGTGGATGTGCCTTCTGATCCTCCTCCAGATGCAGTGGAGCTTTTACTTCTCTCTTTTTCCACTATAATGGGCTTACAGTGCAATCCAACCCCTAGTAAGTATATAAAAATGAATCCTGTTTTAAGTACTTTAGGAGAAAAAAGACTTTTACTTAAAAGACTGTCCTTTTTTTTAGCAGTGAGTGAAACTACTACTAACAAAATTAAAAGTTATGTAAACTTTGTTTTGATAAATTGATCATTGCTTGCATACTGTTGTAGGAACCCGACTGCAACTAGCAGAGCCAATATTTAAGTCTAATTTCACCTCTAATTTGAGAACTAAAGTGAACTTGAAGCCTACAAAGTAGAATAGATCTCACTAGGGAAAGAAGTGTTAAGTTCTCACCCCAAAATCAGTAAACGTTTGCAAGAACATGGAAAAAGTTAAATTCATTTAATAAAATGTTTGTTTCATTTTCTTTATTATGTTTCTGAGACAGAACTGTTTTTTATAAAAGACTAAAAAATCTGTGTCAAGAAAATACATCTAAATAGTTTGTGTTTGTTCACAAGGAAGAGAATTTGGTTCTAGTTGTACTTATGTACTTACTTTAAATGCAGAAAATACCATGAACACCTTTTTTCCCCACACAAATCTCCAGTTCAGTTTTAGTGGTACCTGAGGTACTTGTAGATAACTTCTTCAGGGTTTTTTGCATTAAAGATGACTTCTCAGTCTTTTCAGATTAACCCTGTTAAGCTGGAAATATACATTACCAAAAAAAAAGGTATTTTTTTTAAACATTAAAGTTCAAACAACTCCAACATTTTCAATAAAATTTAGAGGATTCTGTTGGCTATTTATACATGCATTTATTACTCACTATCTCCAATATTAGTAGTCTTTTCCTCCTGAAATATATACATTTTTTTTTGAAAAATACAAATAATTTTATTTAACATTTTTTTAGATTGCTTTATACTGTCGAGTTCGGTGCCACGCAATATAACTTTCATTTTTTTTTAGCTGCATAATGGGGTCAGAACCAGTCTTGTTTAACAAACATGCTCTCATTCAGTTTTGAGGGTAGGAGTGTGTTCTGCTAAATAGTGCAAGCTCCTGGGTGTTTGTTGCATTGCTTCTATTGTAAACACTGTAAATGAGTCTACCAGAGCTTTGCCCACTGATTGAAATGAATCCATTTAGACAGGACTTCAGTGATGGGGTGGTGGTGGTCTCTCCTAGGCACTCAGGTGCTGCCTCAGTGAGGGCAATCTCCACAGCCACCTAGCCAGAGTCTCCTCTCGCTTCTGGTAGTGTTCAGCTCCAGCACTACCACAGTCATTGCAAGGACAAAGCATCCTCCACTTTATTCAGCCACATTTCTATTTCATGTAAACATTAATTAGGACAGCCAATTTAAGGTCTGTCTCAAACTGTGGATCTTTCCTTCGGTCTTGGCAGTATCTGTACGGGCAGGTATTCCTCCAGAAGGTCTGAGTTGGAGAAACCAGTATCTCTGTGTCACCGCATGCTGAGTAGAGCCATCAGTGTCCTAGGAGCATTGGGGGCACCCTGGGAACTCTCGTTTGGCTCATCTGGTTGCCTTCTAGGAAAATGTTAGGGATAAAAACAGAGAAAATAAACATCTCCACCCCCCCAAGAGTGGTTTATCATGATATATCTGATTCCACCTTGAGAACAAAAACCCGATTCCAAGCCAAAGAACTGTGGGTAGCTGACACAGAGGTAAAAACCGTTGCACACTGAAAGGCAGGAATTTGCAGCTCTCAAATTTAAGTGGACACGTTTATTGTTGTGTTTGTAATCAGCCAAGTGTTTTGCTAGTTTAGGAAGGTGCATGAAACCCATCGCAGCATTATACTTTAAAAGGGCCATAAAACCACTGTGTAATGAAATATACGCTGTCCTGAAATGCCTTGATGCTATCACAAGGGTATTCAACTGTGATGCTCCCTGACTCCCCAACTTTTTTGGTGCCCCTTAGACAGGCATATAGACTGACAGATTTCTTTTATCTGTTGACTTACAATGTTAGCTGGAGGATTTACAGTGCCATTTTTTTATGGAAAGACTTGAGTCTATAATAATAAAATAAAACAGTTTTTAGTACTTAAAGAAATCCTTACTTTAATTAGCCAGTGTTCATTTCTGTTGGTCCTCAGTTCTTATTTCTTTTCCTTTTTTCACATAGATGGGTGTGGAATTGTAGGGAAGAAATTTAGGCATTAAAATGTGCATTCCAGCATTTTTTGTGCTGACCTGACTTTAGCACCTAAAAGCCTAGGGTCAGAAAAGCCAGTTTAATTATCTGCAAACATCCAAGGGCTATAGACAAGAACCCCAGTCTGTTGCTTTTAGCTATTGATAGGGCTAACCCCAGCACTGATGATAGCGTTCCAAAATAAAGATCCCCCAGAAACCCAGTTAATGGCATGTTTGTTCCTAACCTGTGACTTTGTTAGAAGTCCTAATACTTCAGGTTTTAAAAATTAATAATGTAGAGCTGAAGTAAAAGTAATACTTTGGAAGTGGGGATGAAACAAACTCTTCCCTTTTCATCTTTCCCCAATGATTTGCAGGCAAACATAACCCCAGGCAACTTCCGAACTTCCATAATTGCGTTGAATTCCTTGTTAATTGGGCTTTTTGCTTGCTATTGAGCTCTTTCTTGAATAATGCCTGCTTTATAATGATTTGTGTGCAGACAATAAATGTAGAGATTTAATAGGATGAAGGCTGTGTCTCCATCGAAAGATATTTAGCCCTTAACTCCCATTGAAATCGATACCTTTGCAAATCTCGTTATAAGTGACTTAATATTAATACGCATAAAATAGGATTACTATTAAATGTTTAAAGGATAAAAAGAGAATAACAACACTGTTCTCCTCTGAAAAGTGACCTTTAAAAATTGTCTCTTTAGAGTTGCATGATAATTGCCTCAGTACCTTGATGCTTTTCATATCCTATCCTATCCTGTCCTGTCCTATGCACTTGGTTTGAAAATAAGAAGTTGGTGACTGTGTTTGCAGAATCTGCAAACTAGAAGGCAAACTTGCTTCATTTACTGGTGGACTTTATCACAGCTAAAAAAGTCCTCTCTTTCCCTATCAGACTCTTCATGATGCCTGTTTCTTCAGTGAGAGTGGGGATAACAGTTTGTTTGTGATTCACTAATAGGTAAAGAATCCAAGTTACTTTCTCTTAGCAATACAGAGATAAGTGTACTAAGGAGAGGTGAGCAATATTTTTTGTTCTGAAAGGGGCTGTGACATAACTAATGAGGCAAGCAGAGCTGTTGATGCAAAAAGATGCCTTTTTGTCCCAGAGCGGAGTTACGCGTTCAGAGCTTTTGAGTGGTAGAGGATGCAATGCCTGCATCAGCAGCAATGGGCATCCATCACAGCTTCAAGATGTGGCCAAGATAAGCAAATTGCACCTGGTCTGTCATTAAGCCACTTACTCTTGCTAGTTTTCATGCATATCCTGTTGTTACTGAAAGGCTACCCAAAAGTCTCACAGGGAAAGATAGTTTGCTGTCCAATGCTAAACAAATGTAACCATCAGGACCATCTCTGATGTGCTTGGTTCTGGAGTCTAACCATGAGTGACTGAGGATGGTGGGATATAACTGGTGTAGGTGGAGTTCAAATCCAAAGCTTCCCTTACAGTACTGTCAGAAAATGGTAGATGAACAGCCATCGGTGAAACTGAGAACTTTAAGTCCCAAAGCGGTAGTCTTTCTCAGGCAAACACGACTTTAGTTAAACACGGAGAGACAGGTATTCTCCTGAATTTCTCGCTGTTCTGAACACATTTGGACAGTTTTTCAAATTGATTGCAGAGCAGTACAGGTTCTGGTTATGTTTTTTGGGTGTTTTTTTCTTGGGTTGTTGGGTTTTTTGTGTGTGTATTTTTTGGGTTTTTGTGGTTTTTTTTTTTTTTTTCCCTAGTAAAACCCATTCCACTTCTGTCCTGGTATGACCTCAGAATAAGGGATTATGTACAACAAATCTTACAAAAGCACAGTGACCACTGTTCAGTTTATCCTCTACGTTATCATCAGTCATCTTTTCACTGTTTTTGCATTCGCTCAAACTCTGTTGTTGTTAAACTGCTGAAAACTTTCTTGCTATTAGATTTGAGCAGAGAAACTACAGTGACCTGCACAGTTGCATCAGTCCAGTGGTGCAAACCCAGTAACAGGACTGTAGTTGGAACTAAGAAGAGAAGTCCCATGGTAAATCTTTCTGATATGAGACAGAAGTTCTCAAAAAGCACAGACAAGCAGGTGGCTAAGAAAATGCTGAGAATATGACCCTTTCAGCTCAAAGCTGCTTGATCAAATCCCAGTTTTTAAATTAAAATAAACTAGTCTGGATACATCAGAAGGATGCTAATGTAACCAAGAGAAAACTATATTTTATTAGCAGCATACACTCTAGTGTTTGCTGATAACTGGGCTGATCTGACAGGGTTTGCAGTTTGTCTGTACTCTTCCTCATTGCCGTTTATTGGCCCGTTTGCAAAATTCTCAGTATCATGGTCACTGGACTCCCTTTTACTGAAAAATGCAAGGCACATTGGCCGATACTCGTGTAGGGATTGATGTTCCGTATGCCAGAAACTGCTGTCTCCAGTAAATAGAAGAGAGGTGACAGAACTGTCTTTCTCTGTTATCATAGTCTTTATCAAGAATCTTTCATCGATATCATATGACACTTCCCATTATAAGACTTCATTTCCAGAGTCCATGATTGAAACTATGTTTCTTTAGTCAGTTTCCTTGTGGTCAGCAAGTATTAAGTGAAACACTACCAAACGAACCTTTTGTCATACCAGTTTGCAGAAAGGATGGTATGCTGTCAGTTATTCCGTGACCTCAAGGAGGAACATCTACATGTTCCAGCACTGGAGTTGGTGCTTGTGGTTGGCAGCTACCACCTTCTAACAGAATTTTTGAAGTTTTTTTGCATTCCCAACACCCTGAATAGACATTTACGTATCAAGGAAACCTGTGTTATATCATTATCGAAGTGGTAAAGTCAAACGGTACTAGCGTGGCTTGTACAGCTTGATGTAACCATCCTCTGCAAATGCACTGTGGGAATCTTTCCTTACTTGGTATCACGCTTCTCTTTCATACTGTCTTTGATCTAGACTGTGAGTGGATGAGCCATCTCTGAGGGTGAATTTGGTTTGTAATAAGGGAGAGTCTTGTTCAGAAACAGAAAGTGGAAGTATCTGGTGACTGAGACCATCTCAGGACAAGAAAAAAGAGTCTTATGACAAAGTTGACTAAAGCCCTGGAGAATAAAATTCAGTCCTCTGATTTACCACAGAGTTCACACATCAAGATGTGAAGTGCATTGCATCAAGTTTTTAGAGATGGTCAGCTATTGTGGGATCCCAGTTTCGTAACCTCAGTTTGTCACCTAATTTGCAACGTGCTTGGTATTTATATCTCCAGCTGGAATCACTGTGAGCAGTACCTTGAATGTATAAAGTGCTGTGTAATGCTGAGTTCTCTGAAAAAAAACAGAGCCCATGTGATCCAAATTAAGTATTCACTTTTCAGCTTGATCTCTTAGCGCCGAGGAAATAATCTGGGACAATGTTATTCCTCCAAAAGAATTTGCTGAACTTGAGTTGCACAGTGTTTGCAATGCAATCAAAGCAATCGTGATTAGAGTGTATGGACTATAGCAAAATACTGCAGTTTTTCTATCAGGATTTGAATACTACTGCATGAATATCTCTCAAGTCCACATGTTAAGCAGGGAAATTAACACAAAATATCAGTGCTTGAACTTTTTGAATGTGTGTTTGTACAAGGAATGAGGAGGAGTTCCCATAAAAGAATACTATGTGACTGAGCAATTAGCAACTGTAGCATATTCCATTCTCCATGAAGAAATAAAAGTTTCACAGGCAGGCTAACATTTGTCATTTTCTGAAATTTATATTAATCACATCACAGTCTTAATAATGTTCTTTTCTTACTGTGTTCATGTGAAATGTTATAGAAAGTAAATGAACTCTGTGTTTTCAGGTGCCCTGATGAACATTTAATGAGAAAAATATGATATTTATTTTTTTTTTACCAGATGGACATATTATGAATCTGAATATCCTTTAAGGAAGTAACAATAGCTATTCATTTTTATTTGAATAAAAAGACACAAAACTTGATACCAATTACATAGCAGATACCTTTAATCCTGTTTGAATAGCACGGTATACTATGTCTGTTGTTTTTTGTACTATTGTTTATAAATTTAAACCTGCAACACAGGACTCTTTTGGGAAAACAGTGACCTGATAGATTTTAAGAAGCTTTTTGTTTAGTGTGATTTTGCTGCTTGCAATTTCTATATAATAGTAACCACTCATTGTTACTAATTTGTCATCAAAAATATGAGAGAGAGAAATAAATTATAATTAAACTTTTTTTTTTCTTTTACAGATTTCTTTTACAATGCATTCTGCTCAGGCCAGTGAATTTAGTTTAACTGATCAGGTAAGCAAATATGCATAGTCACAGTTTTTTTGTAAAAATATTTTCCAGATATTAGGCAACTAATTCTGAGAGATTGGTGTTCTGTGTTGTTGGAGAAACTTCGCAAAATCTTTATAAATATGTTCAAAATACTGTTGTCAGTATATAATTTAAAAATTTTGTTGAAATTTCCAGAATTCTATAATTTTCAATTAGAAAAGGAATTTATTTTCCAGATGTGCTTAATTTTATTATTTCTCTCACTTCTTCTTTTCTTTTGTTGTCCTTGTTTCCTCATGCTTTGCATTGACATATGTGGGGTTTTTTTAAAGCCTTACAAGTTGAGTTTTGTTTTTTTTCTGGGTGCTATCAGTCTCCCTCTACCTACCAAGATATCAGCATTGCAAACAAGATTGTTTGATGATAACTCCAGAGATGGTGTTTTAACACCACAGAAATGAAACAGCAACACTAGAGTGGCAGTTGGGTAGCGGAGATGGCTTTGCAAATTTATAAACACCATTTCTGTAGATCTGAACTTAATAAAATGCAATTATGAAATGAATGAAATTGCAGTTAATGATGATCTGGTTTACTGGGTACTAAAAAATCCAGGTGAAGCACTAATTTACAGTCTCACTGTGCATAGGTTGGTAGGCTGGTTTGTATGCTTTACCTGTGGAATTCCAGTTTGATTGACTGTTGTTGTATGCTGTAGGTACAGCTTGCGGAAACCACTTTCTTGGCCATCTCTAACACTTTTTTTGGCCATCTTTTTTATTGTTGTGGGTTTTAACGAGTGAGTTGGGCAATATCATTTGCATGCAGTAGAGCTTTAACGTTGCCTACACACAATTCGATCATTTTTTGATGCTTCTTATAGAGTGATGTGATACCTTGTTGGGAGACAAAAGGGTGGACAAAATGAATTAAAGATCCTTTTTTTGTATGGAATATTTTGTTCACAGTATACAGGTATGGTCTGCTTTAGATTTGAAGGTCCTGTGCTTTTCAATAGACTCATCTTAGCCGTGATTAAAATAACTAAATACAGACAAAATAGTAAATAAGAACATGGTGTTCCTATGTAAGTCTTTCACTTGTTTCATGTTGAAATGTTTCCTAGCTCTAACACTTAATCAATACTGTTAACCTCATCTTTATTTTAGATGAGGTGGTCTCTTATCATCTTCTCATCATTCTAACTTCTTATCACTGTTTTTTTCGGTGGTGCTGCCTACACCTAGAAAGCTTTCTCTATTTCAGTTCACCAAGGAGAAATGTCTTCCTTTTGGATCTTCTCTTGGAAATTAGTTTCAAATCTGCTCTTCCCAATACCTGTATTTCCTTTAAAAAACAGATGTAGACTACAGCCAGTGCTGTCCATTTGGTTCCCCTAGTTTGATATTCCTGGATTTGGTTTTGCAAATTAGTCTGCAATCAGTCTTGCAAGCAGGGAGGGAAATCTTGGATTAAAAAACACCTAGTGATTTCAAATTATAATCTTGAGGACTTCTCAAAAGCATTTCATATTAAAGGGTTGGTTGCAAGGGACAAATGACCAAGGAACAAAATTTACTTTTTTGTTTGTTTGTTTGTTTAAATCTGGGCCCTCTTTTTGTGGATATTCAATGTCCAAATTAGTCATTTCTCCAGGGTTCATTACTCAGGCTTGAAATTTTGCTTATGGTAATTTGTTCAAAACATTGCAACATATAGTTATCAGCAGTAAATAAATCTGTTAATATAATATAATTTTAACAGGTCTAGCAAAAAGATGGCTGATGACAATCTCTATTCTTCTTACATCAAGGTGTCTCATGAAGAGCTTGTCATAACACTTGCCTTTCAGGTATAAATTATAATGAAATTGTAATGGTTAAATTGATTTGGAATAATAATTGGTTTATTCATCAAGATGGAAAATCTGAGAAAAAAATTACTGTGGCTCAAATAACAAATTTAATTTAATTTTTTTAACAGTCTTTTTCTTTAAGTATCATTAATCATTTTTCTGAAACAAAAATCAATATATTTCAGTAAGATTTCTCCAAACCTATCTTTAACAGAACAAGCAATCTTATTTTATTAAAAGAATGAAGTCAAATTAATCTGGGTCATCTAAACTGCATTTTTAGTAAATAAATTATTTTCTCCCACCTCTTCCCTGTACCTGCCATACCCTCTTACTCCAGCCCCCCACTCCCAAAGATTGCCTACTCTATGTTTCTAGATAAAATATGTCTGTCAGTGAATGACATTTTTTAAGAAAACCAGTCCAAACGCAGAGATTAGACCCCTCAAAAGAAGTTTCATAGTTACAAATTGTTTGCTTTCTTTACTGGCTTCATTTATGGGCTTTTTTGTCCTTAATGGTGATGATTGTAGCCTTCATGAAGTAGAAAAAATGAGCTACAGTAGATACCTCTGCTCTATAGACATAATATGTCTTTGTACGTATCCTGCACATTTCCATGAATTAATTGGATCCCAGCTTATGAACATGTCTGTTATGAGGTAAGGGGTTTGGCTGAATACAGGTGATGATGAGCAGCTCAACATGGAGGACGGTGCTGATCTTTTCTACTGGTAGTGAAATGGGAGTTGATTTGGCACCTTTCACATCTCTCTACTGACTTAAAACATGAATCAAAGCATTTTCAAGATTGTTCGTGTTTTTGATGAGCCCCTGTTCTGTTGGTATTTGCAGGGTAGGATGCTGTGAGCCTAAACAATGGCCTAGTGAGTGAGGCATTGGGTTACTATTGCGATACTGTGCAATAATAGAATTTTCTGTGGATACAGTCAACAGCAATTCTTGCAATAATTAGCTCTCTGACAAAACCCCCATATTTTAAAGTTTGCAAGCCTACTGGTATTCTCAGAGACTTTGAAAGCCTGCTAAAACTATGGGTGTATTGTTAATATACAATTTCTGTACAGTACACAGTTTCTGGACCAGACATTTTCTATATGGACATAGAAAATGCAACATGAAAATGACCATTTTTAATTCTTTTATTTTAAATCTACATTCCATGCACTTTTGTGCTACTGCTGGCACTTTATATTTTCACTACAAGGAGTGAATTTGGGTTCTATATGAAATATTAAAAGCTCTAAACAGCTATTTTGGGGAAAAAAATCTTTAAAGTGTATGCCAGAAGAGTTCTGGTAACTGGCATGAAAATTCATTCAGACGTTTTTTGTACTCCGGCAGTGCTTGAGCCTCTTTGAAATGTTCAGAAATGTTAGAAAGTTAGGACTATTCTAGCACATCAAGTTACTGGCAGACACAAAGCACATTATAAGGAACAGTCATTGGGAGTGAAAATTGGATTCACAGTTTTCACACAGGAAATCTGGTTGCCAATGTTACGCTTGAAAAAAAAAACCATGGGCTTCAGCTAATCACTCTCTGCTCAAGTTTCATATACATACAGAGATCTGTTCACAAACAAACTATAAACCAAAAGGTATACAAGCTATACAACCAATGACTGTCTACTAATTATGTTTCATTTAACTCTCCTCTGAAACAGCTGGTCCTGCCTCTCTCAGAGACCTAGTACTGGATGCACTGGCCATAAGTTTCATCCCACATGGCAGTTTCTGTATTATTATTTTGAAGTCTTGTATGGTATAAAACTGTGTGCTTGTTTCTGTGCACAGGGGTGAGGTTCATACAGAATCAATACAGATGAAATAGTTTCAGTTTTCCCCTGAATAATTAACAACCAGAAGAAAAACAAAAGCACATTCTTGACTAAGTGTTGGGGTTTGCATGCATCTGTACTCAGAATTCTATGTATCTCTGGGAGAGTGGGAAGTGTCCTTTAACAGGCAGTATTGTTATTAAAAGAACACAATTTCATTCATGTGCTAATAGTTTTCACTATTGAAAATAATTTAATTCAGAGATATTTCTCATAATGCCCAGCAGTAAGTAATCCGGGCCCTTTGTTTTAATCAATGACAAAAATACATGAATGCGTACATTTTGAGAGAGGCCTTAAATGAAGCCATTTGTTAGAAGGGCTATTTCTTTCAGCTTGGGTGTGCAAGAATACGAAGGAGTTTAGTACAAATAATTATAAAAAGATTGCTTGTGGATCTCACTGTAACTAACATGGTATTTCAGTTTGCTAAAAGGGTATTTCTCTTCAGTTTACATCTGTAATGGCAGCCCCCGGAACTTCCATTAACTTCATCTATAAATTTTCATTTGCGGTATTTTTATTTAACTAGTCCTAAACTCAATCCCATTTTCCCTTCTTATGTAGTAATAGCTACTGGTCAGCTATGCTAAATCCTGTGGGTGACTTGGATGGCAAATCTTTCCAAGGTTTTTGCTACTCTCGACTGACTTTCTTCAGGGTGATAGCACATATATCTGCCTTTTTCCAGCAGGAGGTTATAATTAGAAATTCTCCCTTACTTTGGTCACGCATTTTGTGCATGCTGGGTCAGACACTGCACCCACACAGTTAAAACACAACTTCAGTAATGGTGGATCAAGCCCTTCCTATGCAGATCTTACCTCAGTAAGGAGAGGAGCTGCCCCTGAGGAATAAAAGCAGTGTCATCAAGAGAGCTGATTGAGAAGGGAAATCCAGCCTTCATTAGCAGATCGGGACTGTGGTCCCAGCCAGCTGTTCAAGAACCCAGGATCCAAAACCCTGTCTCCTCTCAAGTATCTCTGCCACTAAGAATTCTTTTTGTCTTTCTTAAAGGAAAATATGAATTTTTGTGATCTTTTGAAATTAAATACAAGCCTTGGAACAGTAGGTTCTAATGCATGTGGAATACAGAGCATCTTTTTTTTGTGCTATGGCTGTAGACCTAGGAACGTCTAACCATATAGAGCCCCAAGCTAACTAACCAATTAAAATATTTTTCATATTCTTTATGCGAAGCTCACATACTAAGTTGTTAGCGTATACATATATAGGCTCCAGTCTTGGAGCTACGTCCAGACAGAGAAAACCCGTGTTTTCAGACAAGACAGATTCTGTCGTACAAGGAAAGGAAGCCACTTGCAGGGTTGGGCTCTCGGCAAACTTGGAAACTCTTTTGTCCTGCCATCCATCTTGCAAAGTTTGACAATTTCGTTAATGCTTCAGCGGTTGGATGTGAGTATGAAAGAACTCATCCTTTCATGCTCTCTTTAACTTTGTAGCCTTACTAGTTACAGAGGACGTTTTCAACGACTCATTCTAACTTCAAACTCTTCGGTATTTCTAACAGTGTTTATGAAAGCAACAATACCCAAGACTCAAAAGTAAGAACCAAGTCTTTTTTTCTTCCTTAAATCTCATCATTTTTGCAATAGACTTATGATTGTTACTATAAGGAGAAGGAAGCCTGAAAAAATAATTTCATACCCAATTATTCTAAATTTAAGAAATTTAAAGCAAGTGTTTAAGGTGATTGCTTATTATGCCTTTGTTCTTCATTCTGCATTTTCTTGTTTTCATAAGGAAATGCCAAATGAAACATAAATTATTAGTCACCTGGTGTAGACTATGTGAGTATTTCAGAAGAAACATCTCACCGATTTGATACTGTAGAGCTTCAAATTTACTTTTAAAAATTTGTCAGACATGTAAGAATAGGACAGCGCATATAAAATATTTTTTTCTCAAATACCTCCAGACAGTAGTATGTCAGAAGTTACAGGAGCTGTGAACTACAAGCCTCATCTTGGAAGAGTTGAGTTATAACTATTGTGGCTTTGGCATTTTCTCAAAATGAATAACTGGATGAGATACTAACTTGCTTTGTGTTTTACAGTATCTTAAAAACTGTCATATGTCCAAAGGCTTAGTTTTAAGTAGTTTTTCCTGGAACATTTAAGGGAAATTTCATCTAAATATACCAGCAGTGTAATTTTGTATTTTGAACTGATATCTTCAGGAAGTTATTTTTATTACTGCATCTTTTATTTCTGAAATTATTTGCTTAATTTTCCTAATATATAGCAAAAATGAACAGCTGTTCTGCAATTGTCTTGTGATTTCTCAACAGTTTCATTTTTCTAACCCTTTCTGGGAATAGTTTTTACACAGTATTGACAACTTTGTTTTCTGATCTACCAGAACGCAACTAAGCAAATAATCAGGAAGAAAATTGTAGAAAGGTTTGCTAAAAATGAATTAAAATATTTCCCAACCTTTTTACAACTGTCCTGCTGGAAATGCCAGCAGCTATAATAAATTAAAGAAGTTAAATTATAGAGTTTTGTGTGCCAATTCTGTTTTAAGACAGTAATATGTTCTGAAGTTTTGTATCCTGTTAACTCACAATGGTTTTAAAACAAAACAAAGCAAAAAGCTTTTTAGCAAGCACAACTAATTCTTCTTGAATAGAAACTACACTGTAAAGAAATTACGTTCTATGGAAGTTACTTATGTTACAAAGTGAAACTAATGAAAGCTAGGAAATGGCAGATTTACAGGTCTAAATCTATTCCCCATGTGTCACTCTGAAAACCAAACGTGGTAGGGCCTTGCTAGAAAATGATGGTGCTTGAATGCGTACTCATCGGTATGTCTTAGTCTCCTTAAGACTCAGTGATTGTAATGTTTTTTTCATGCTTTTAAAAGCAACCAGAATAGAAATCTTAACTGTTGCAAGGTGTCATTGCCTTTAATGCTGTCTCATGTAGTAGAAGAAAACCATCACATTTTTGTCAGCCTGGGCTCACAGGATCTGTGGTGCAATATCTGCTTTTCACTGCAGATAGGCATCAAACTAAATTCCAAAATGCCACCATCTAATAGAAAATCTTTGTTCACATTGATAATGAGATCAGACACATACAGCTTTGTGGGTTTTTTGGTCTATTTCTGTTGACTAAAGAGCATAATCTTTTTAAAACAGGAAAATCTTGCAGCCAACATTTCACATGGATCTAGTGATGTAGTTCTTAGGGAAAAGTGGGGAATGCAGAAAGGAAGAGGTAAAAAATGTGCTAGGAAGTATATAACACCAAAGACTAAGGACATATATGGAGCATATGCTTTGTTTAATAATTCTTCATCATTGAGGTTTTTTTGTTTGTTTTTAAATTCCTTGGTCCTGTTTCTAAATTGTTCTGTACACCTTTCTTTCTCAGCTCTTTTGCAGGTTGTTCATGGACTCTTAGTATGTACATACTTATGTACAGACTTCTAGTACGTATATAACAGGCACTTTCTAGGGGAAGAAGAATGACTTAAGAAAGAACATATGTGGAGAAAGGATGAAGGATGCCTTGGAGCATGCCTTCTCATTGCACACATTTTCCTAGGACATGATTTGTTTGGGGGCTTTCAGTTTTTTTCCACAAACTGATGTTTCTTCATGTCTGTCTGGGCTGTCTGCTTTTGAGCCACTTCCTCAACTGAGACTCCAAATGTGTGTGACAGAGAGATGCAAGTGTGCTAGATTGGGCCCATTGAATGTACAGATGCCAGATTTACTGGGAGTGACACTCTAATATTAATATGTACACACTGCAATTTAAAAGATAATATTATGCAAATATTCCTAAGCACGACACCTTAAAAGGTAGTTACGTTTTAGACACATCCATTAATATTTTTCCTTGAATATCAAGTACTTCTTTCCACCTGCCATCTCTTCCATGTTTTCACTTGCTATGATGGTTAGATGTCATAAAACTGTCATAATGCTGTGACTAGGCTTTTTGCTTAGTAGAACCTTGCACAATCTGCATTTATATTGTGCTCAACATTGTTAAAACAGATTATACATTTCAAACTGTACCAAAAAGACGTATTTTTAATAAGTATTTCTTCCTGTGGGGCAGATTCTGAATTGCTTGTGCTGTTTCTAGCATACAGCATTGCTACGTTTTGACCCTAAGCAGTAGATATAAAAAAGGCTTAATGGCTCATACTGAGTCCTGCTTGCACTCCCACTTCAGACTTACATTTATACATATGATGATGTCACTCATTTTGGAAAGGAGGTGCTCAGGGTTTGATGTTTGTGACATTTAGCTCACAAGTCATCTAAAACACCATTTTAATAGCACTGTTAGGCAAGAACAGTAGATTTCTTCCTCCCTGGAATTTTATCAGTGAGTTAGTTCAGACTCCCATAATCACTTGCAGTGCATCTTTGAAACTTTAGCTCTGATGTTTCATATTGAAAAAAGTAGCCGTGGTAATTTAAAAAAAGTGTCAAGCATAGTTAGGACATACCCCCCTACGCCTCACCCTTGCCTGTCTCACATAAGTACATACTTTCTGTTCATCTTAGTTTGTGAACATTTTCAGTTCTTAACACCACGATTTAAATGACAGAACTCTTCACTTGACAACTAAACAAGCAGATGAATTGCCAAAGTCTATAAACAGTCACAGCTCTTGCTGAACCTTGGTAGCATCTGAAAGTCAATATTTTATTTTTCTGATCATGGCTGCCCATTAATACCATTGTACCTATGCCCTTAAGTACCATGATTTCTTTTCCCCCATCTGAAAAAAATGACTGTGTCGTGCTTTAACCCCAGCTGTCACCTAGGACCACGCAGCCACTCGTGGAGTTCTTCCCCTTCCCCAGAAAGGCAGGGAGAAGAAAGAGAAGAGGAGGGAAAAGGGAAAGGAAAAAAAAACTTGTGGGTTGAGATAAAGACAGTTTAATAGAACAATAACAAAGGAAAATAATAATAATGACACAAGTCACTCTTATCACTCTGTGAATTGGTACCTTCCTGAGCAGTGATTGCAAGTACCCGCTGCCCCGGCCAACCCCCACTTATATATTTATACTGAGCATGCTATCTATGGTACAGAATATTCCATTGGCCATTCCACCGTTCTGTCTAGGCTCCTTCTCAGCTTCTATGGGAAGCTGAAAAAAAGTCCTTGAAAAATATAAACACCACCTGGCAGCAACTAAAACCATATGCATTATTGACATTCCTTTCATACCAATATGAAACACTGCAACCACTAGAAAGAAAATTAACTCTGTCCCAGCTGAAACCAGGACAACTGAAAAAAGACTTTTTTGAAGAAATCTTTTGGCAGGTTGTTTCTTCTTGTTGTTGGTTAGATGGTGAAGAGGCTTGGTGATTTCTTTATAGGGAAGCAGCTACATATCTTGTTTCCAAATCTCACAGAAGATTTGAAAACCTGCTCATATTATAATACCAGCCTTGCCTTTTTGGTGAGTAGTAACAGGAAAGTCATGATCTCTGTGAGCATCTCTTAGCTGCAAAGGATAGGAGAAGCACAAGAAGATCCATACATTTAACGTGCTTCACCAAAGAGTTCCCTCCTCTCCTGTCATCCTTCACAAGGCCTGAGCCCCACTTGCGAATTTTACCAGTGAAGGTACTTATCCATACGAGTAGTCCCATTATTTTCCTAAGTATAAATTAAGAGTTTAGATTTCTTTTAATGTGAAGTACTGTGCATTATTTTTCATGATCTATTCACATGTGCAGAAACCGTCATCCTAGCCTATAATTCCTGTGCATTCGTTTAGGCAAATCATATAAAACAAATTATCGTCTAAAAACACAACATTAACAACAAGTATCGAATGAGTAAATCTGCTGGCAGTGAAGGTCAGAAGCGTTACCTGAAGACTTAATAAATTAACCAACAGGCTTTGCTATAAACCTGTGCCTATAATGCATGTAGTTGTAACAGCAACATTATGAAAATATCGTTAGCAACATCATAGTTAGGTATGTTAACATTTGCAGTTTAAGCAGGATTAACATCCTCTTATGCACTTGAAATGATTAGATTTTATCTCTAAAGTGAACAAAATATATTTTATGGAGCATTGCATTTTTTAATGTTTCTCCATGCAAATTTGTTTCAAATGTACTGCTCATGATACTGCTCATTCCTCTAGCAAAATATATAATAATCACAAGCTACAATGGAAAAAACACAATTCTGAATAAAACAAAAAAAAATATTATTTTACAAAAAATTATTAAATACCTATAGAAGATTATTACATTTATGTAAAAAAAATAATAGAAATATACATGTAGGATATAGATGAAAGATTATTATGATAAAACTTTATCATTTGATATCTTGATTCAGCAAAACACAAATGTTTTTTATTATACAACTGTTGAGGTTTCCATGTTTGTAGTCCAGTTAGGAAGTAGAAATTTTTAGGGACTGATATTAGGGGAAGTTAGAAATTGATAGAAATCCTGACAGTTAAGTACATTTGACATCTTGAAGGGAGAACAGTGACAAGGAATAAGGAAGTGTTTAGATTAGATTATATTCCAACAGAAGAAGGTAAACTGAAGTAAGAAGGAGCAAGTGGACAGGTATAATCCAAATAAAACATTTTGGTGATAAGAAATCATGCAATACAGATCACATGGATTATTCAGTATTATTTTCTTTTCACACACAGCAGTTTAGCAGTAACAAGGAGATTAATTAAACCTTATATTAAAATAAACAGTAGGTGTCTGTGTGGTTAAGTATTTGAATGGCAATTAAATATTCCTAAAAGTTGTACAATATTATCAGTATAATAGACTTGATTATACAGAGTAAAAAGAATCATGTTAACCATGCTGTCATTTAGATAGTACATCATAGATGTACTTCTGGGAAATAAGTTCCCTCAAAGCACGGAAGTCCAAATTGGGAGAGAAGATAAAACTGAACAATGAAAATACTTTTTTCCATGTAGGTTATTATACGGCTCTTATCATCATAATATCTGATTACTTTCTGGTGGTGCATTAAACTATGGGATTAGCATCTGTTGCTTAGTGCTCTGCTATTACATGGTGATTCCTGTAGACTTGAGGGAAGGAGGAACAGGGAAGCTGCGAAAACTTGCTTAAATGTTAAAAAATTCTGCATGTGGAAATATTAAACAAAAGAGGAGGAAAGAGCAGTAATGATGAAAATGATATCTAATTAGGTGAAAGAGAACAAATTTACATGTCTTGACTGACACTGAAAAGACCTTCCGAGGTTAAGGGTAGTTAGGGATTGCCATTTGATCCATGAAAGTTGGTATCTATTTCAAGAGTAGCTCAGAAATGTCTGACAGCGTGAGAAGGTGTAACAACTTATAAAAAAGACCAGATATCTTTACTATTGGATTTTAATCAACCCAATATTTAATTTGGAAAGGAACAAAGTTTCCAAAATATGGTATCTTTATAGCTCTTCTGTGAGATTATTCCCAGCGCAGAAGGAATTTTGGAGAACCCTCCCTTTGGTAAACACTGCTGTAGCCAGCAAAGATTGCTGGTACCTGGGCAGCCTGCGACCTTGTGCTCTAACTAAGCCGTGCTTGGGAGATACCTAGAACCACCCGCATTCAGAATATACTCAAAGTGAGTATTAAAGGAAGAACAGGCAAATGCAACTAAGCTAAAAAATAAAACTATGTTCAGTACACAGGAAAAACAAGAAACTGAACATATATAAACAGTGAGGGAAGGAGAGGCCTCTAAAAATAATCAAACACAAGCTAGAAGACTGTGGAGTAAAAAAAAAATCAAAGAACAATTGAAGGGACTCTTTCTATAAAATATAAAAGAAATTTTATAGTATTTCAAACACCTCTTCAATTCTGATGCATTTTTGTGTCAATTTTTGCTGGAAGGTCCAAGAAAATTAAAGTAAGTGTTTAAATGAACAAAAGAGTTTCTGAAGAAAATCTTAAAAAATATATATATTTAAAATATCTGTGCACAGTATGTGTCATAGAAATATACGACTAATTAAATGGATAATTCTTAATTGATATCAAACTTTAAAATTTTTTGATCATATAATTTTAATCCATATCTAACTACTTACAATTCTGTTATCTGCAAAAATGGGTCTGTAGCATGTTGAGAACAGGATTTCCTTGCATTGTATTTATTTTGTGTCACAGGTTATTTTGTAAATGTTGCAACTGTCTTTCTCATGGCCATTACACAGTTCTGCATTATGTCAAATAGCAAATGGATGTTTCGTTTTGCAACTTTTTCTTTAACCGGAAAGAGCACAGCATTTGAAATCCCAGTGCTCATCCTACTAAATGCTTTAATTCAAAATACAATGCAGGGCTTGAATTTGGACACAGATATCATATAAAAATTGTGCTGGATTTTTGCCTAAATCAGTTTATGCCGAATAATCTTGTTTTCACAAATCCTGGATAGGCAAAGCTACACATTTTCCTAGTTGTAACAGGCATTATGTACTGCTTTGAGTGACATGAGATATTTAAGAGTTCAAATAAGCAATTTCTAACTTTTAGGGGAAAGATATGAATGGTCCAGCTTGACTCAGACAAGTGGACAAGGTATTCACATCTGGGCATATTACTGATAGACAGATAACTCTGTTGTTAAGCATTGCCTGTGAATAGTACTCAGGAACTACCAGGAACTCACATTATGACCTTATCTGAAATATGTATGGTTGCTGCCTAAACACTTTTGCAAACTTTATGATTTACATTGCACAACTTGACATCAGGAGCAGAAACTGCTTTCTTGAAGAGCAGAGCTCTTAATTTGCAGCAACTTATCAATTACCCTTCCTTTCCAGAAGGGAGTATGTTGTTGGTAGAAGTTTCTTACAATACTATGTGGATGATGCCACAAGCAGAAAAAAAGGGATTACTTATCAGCTAAATAACTCTAAGTTTTTATAACGTCCACAGATTCGTACTAGTCTCTTCTATGTCTTCTGCTCCAGAACCTAATTACAAGGAGGGCTTCATGAGAGACAGAAAGGATGTGAGAGAGGTATTGTAGTATGTATGTATGTATGTAGTATATGTATGTAGTCATACACTACACTCAAGGGATGCATTTTGCTGCCAAGCAATATTTTCACAAGGGTTCTTTGACTGCGTATGTGTCTGCGTGTACACACATACTACAGTATCTACAGAGTAGCTCAGGATGGGCCATACACCTGTAGAATACAAGTTACCCATTGGTAAGTAACTCCCTAATATCGAAAGTAAACAGGGGACTTCGTCACATCACATTGACTCAGAAAGTAGTGACTTTTTGGGAGGAGTTGCCAAAATAAAGAAATTAAATAGTTTATTATAAACAAGTTTGAGATGCGTAATTTTTCTCCCACAGAAACAAAAAAAGTTTTCAGAATGAGAATCACAAAAGGAGGTTTGAATGAAATGGTGCTGTGGCAGAAAGTCTTGTTTGGCAAAAATGTTATTTCCTGTGATAAATTTAGTTTACAAATACTTAGTGATTAGGATTTACATTATGACTGACAATGTATACAAATACTATATTAATTTTCTTTTTCATTATTAGGTACTTCTAGTATGCTGCTGCATCTTTTGAGAGCAAAGCAGTACTTATGCTTATTTATTTAGATTTTTGGGACACTCCGGGCTCTTCATTAGGCATAGAGACATCCATGTATGTCCTGAACAGGAAAGGTGGCTGATACTATTGAAAACAGATGGAAGTAGACAAATAGGGAGGAAGTTCAGGGAAACGAGTAGGCACTATTTGTGACGAAAGCAACTTTTTGCCAGGTAGATAAGGAGGTAATTTATGAGGAGATCCCCCACATATATATAGGAGGAGCCACTTGGCTATTCATTTGAAATTACTATAAGTTGACAGTAGATACCAGCATAAGATAATGATCTGAGGCGGACGATGGCATACTGATGGATGTTTTAGTTCATCTTAATGTTATATGTTACTGTTTAGATCATCTCAAAAGGCCTGAATAAAGTATAGAAGTTTTACTGCACTAATTTTTTATGTTTACATAATTAAATCCAGCATCTGCTACAGGGCGTTTTGTTTTCAAGGCTCCCATACTCAACAAAGTTCTGCATGCTTGCCTATATTGTTATGGATGGTTCCCCTAATTTCAGTGACAAGCTAATTGTAGTAAAGATGAATACAAGTGTTAGAGTTTGCATGATAAAGGCCCAGAGACGTTATGCAGATCCATTCCTCTCCCACAGCATGGAAATAAAAGGTTCATCACTGGACATACTGGATTAAGGACAGGGTTACTGCATACTTTGTGCACAACATTACATTCTATCAAGTACATATTGTTCAAATTCATATAGGAAATTGCCATTCCCTGTTTATTTCTCTTAAATTCCCAATCCCGAGGCTGCTATTAGTCCTCTGATGACAGAACTAGATTCTGTTTGCAGAACTTAACTGCATTTTAACTAAGGGGACTGTTTTCTACGTGTTGCATTCTGCTTCTCTCCTGCTTGATAAAAGCTATCCAGAAATGCATTCCAGAAATCTGGTTGCTATGTTTCATGCTCAGCAAGCATCGGTTACCATAGTGTTTTAGAAAAATACCTTTTCAGGAAGCAGATACGTAATCAAATATAGTCCACTGAAGTTGTGCTGAATGAACCATCTGTTAACAAATTGAAAGTAAAGTGTTTGTAGATTAAATGATTAGTAACCTTTAATTTCCTGTTACAGACAGAGAAATATAAAAAAGAGGGCACGAGAAAATCTTCAGAAGCGTCCCTTTATATACCCTGAAGCTGCCTACCCTTTGAATGTACCTCATTACAAATGTCTTGCAGCAGTTATAAACTGACCCTCTTCAACAACCGAGTCTTTCTGGAGAGCAAACCAGACAGTTCCCTCCACCTAGACTGCACATTTCTGTAGATACTCTACCTCTGAGCCACTGGAACAATTAATGCCTCCTAGTTATTAAGGCAGGATGCGCCCAGTACTGATCAAAAAGCATTATATTCGTATTGGATCACTCTAGTTCAAAGGTTGCTTTGCATGTTGTTGTTGTAATAAAAAAATGCTAATTTTTGCCTTTGATCCCAAAGAACTAGGCATTATACAGTTTTAAAGTAAAATCCTTTCAATGACCTTAAGTCCATACAGCCTATGTAAACATTTCCTAGTAGTTCAGAATTCCAGGAAGTTGTTGAAACAGGACTGAAGTACTCTTGTCACAATTTGAAATAAGAAATAAAGGTCTTCTCCTTATTGCTAGGAAAGAGAAAAACACCTTTTTGGTACATGACCCTTGTTGGTCCTCTGAAAACTCCTTTGTGCTGTTCAGGCATTCAGTACTGAAAATTTCAAACCAGTAACTAACAGGCTCTACTCTCTGCTTTTGTTTAATGGTTCAGCATATTTCAGGTTCTCCAATAACCATCCTGTGCTTATTTATAGTATGTCGCCCTTTGTCCAAGTCTGCAGCTTTGGTTGTCAAGTGTGAACTGGAACCATCTCTTAAGCTCCAGTGTGTTTTCAGCTGTACTATGGTAATATTGGCTGTGGTGCAGCTCCTGTCTGCCCATCAAGAAAACAATTTGATGTTAACATGAAATTCACAGTGTTATATATTTACTGGGGCAGCAGATACATGTAATATGAAATTAAATGAGCTGTGAAGTCACAAATCATATGAATTCGTGAATCATTAATAAATCTGTGCATTGCTGAATTCATTTATTGAATATGTACGCACAATGTTTGGTATTTATTTTCTATGTAGCTATTCAAGATTTTCTGAGAAAATGTTCTTAATTGATTTGCCAAATCAAAACTTTGGGGTAATAATTCTTTCTTTTTAGGAAAATTTTAATTGCAAATGTTTTCTCCAGTACAGAAGTTAATTCTGATAGAGATGAATAATGACCAAGTAACCAAGGATCTGGTAGCTAAGATACTCAACCGATTGCATGAAAGCTCGTCTCAGTGCTGAGTTGAGTGCCCGGTGCTGGTAAGCTGTGAAAAGTCTTCTAGAAGGAAGACTGGCTGTACACAGGAATATTACCAAAGTGTGTGGGACAAAACCTAAAGAAATGCCCTTATGTGATTGCACAATGTGAATTTCACATAGATAGCCTGGAATTGTAATTTGATAAAGATTTTCAGTTACATGTGCTCTAAATCTTCTGAAAAGCAGGCTAATATAATTAGTAGTGCTTTACTCAGAACATGAGTTTCCCATTATTCCTGTGAGTTATCGCTTCCAAACAACACAATATCTCTTCTGTGATGACACCAACCAGCCATAGGGTACCTTTTCGTTTGTTTGATTTTGTCAGAAAATGCCAATTCATTGAAAAGAAAGCTGCTTGCATTTGCACCATTTCCTTTTGGAAAAAAATACTGGAAAAGTGCACTGTGAAAGATCCTGCCTGGACATTTTCAACAACCAAAGTTCATTTTTTAATATTAAATAACTTTTCAGGCCTGTAACCTATATTTAATGTATAAATACTTCCCTTCCACACAATTCAATAACCTGTAAATTATACATGTATAGTGGAAGCTGGAGTTAAGATCCAGCATCCTCTCTCCCCTGCCTTTGATCACTCATAGCCTGCTCAATCTTCCGAGAAGGCTCCATGCCTTTGATCTCTTCTGCCTCCGTCTCTATGTTGTTCGGGTTATCTGAGGATGTTGATTATTTTGAAGTGTAGGTTTTACTCACAAAATCATGCCAATTCAAGCTAAAAAAATTGAAAAAGTAGCTATTTGCACTAAAAACAATGAAGAAGTAAAAATCTGGAATGAACATTTAAAACATTTTAATATACAAAGAGTTAATTACTCCAATATGAAAGTACTTAAAAATCTAGATTTGAAGGTTTGTGCTGTTAGCAGTGAGATTATTTTGCAGGCTCAAAAATTCATAGTAGGGGAATTGAAAAGTGGGATATAGAAAACTGTTTCCTATTCAGTTTTAGTGATTTTTAGTTCAAAACTAATTGATCCTTTAGTCTCCTGAGTCAAAAACACACCTTACAATGGGCTATAATGCACGTTTGTTCTTTTCAACTTAGAGTTATGACCTGACCAGGTTTTTTTGGCTAACAGAACTCAGCCTGCTACAAATGTAACCCAGTAAAGTGCATGCACAGGCCCCACATTTTTGTAAGTAAATTACCAAAATGTGTGTGGTGTCTTTGAATATGTGTATATATATATATATTATATACCTGCCTGCAAAACATTCTAATGTTTTTGGAAAGTACTGTTCAGATTTGTAGGAGTATAAGAATCTAAAGATGTATGTAACTTCCTTCCTGAAATAATTAAGGATGTTTCAAAAATACTTATTTTCTGTCCTTGCACATGAGCAGTGAACTGTGTGTGAGACTGTAGTCAGTTATAGCAGGAGGGGCATAAGTGACACACAGCACGTGTTCTACTGAAGGCTGCTTCTGGCTCAAGGCAGCTAAGCAAAATACTTCTCTTAAATAACATTGCATAAGATTTTAAGTTCTGAGCAGCCAGGATTCATACAGGGTCATATGGGAAAGGGATGAAGTACAAACATAAAAACTGTTTATCACTGGTTGAGAAATCAATGGTATGGAGACTGCTCTTGCAGCATCCTTTTTATTTCTGGTTTATATTCAGGTCAAGCATGAGTCCTAGGAAAAATAAGCGGCCCTGGAGGACCCTTGCTACACAACCTGCTGGACAGTAGGGAACAGGAAGCCATCTGTGCTTTCCCCTGAGTTACGTCTGTGCGATCCCAGACTCATGAGGATTTTTCGTTCTGAAGCTTGGGAGAGGGTTGCTGTTGTGAAGACGTTCCCTAAATGTAGGTGTGCAACTCAACTAAGCACTGCAGCAGCTTCTGAAGGGGAGAATTGGGATGGGAATTACACTGGGGCAGGTCTAGGCACTAAGCATGCTGCTAAATCAGGAATTAATAAAACAGTTTCTGGCTTCAGTCCTGGCTATACTTGTCCTCGTCTTGAAGAGGTGTTAGGAAAAGAAGTCGGCATTGCTTTATTTATCACAAGTAGAACATGTGTAAGGAATTATTTGTTGTTTACTCTCTTTGCGAGCTAATTCTCTGTGTTTACTGTCTTCCTGCTCTAGTGACCAGGAACTAAATCAAGGTATCTTCAGATTTTAGTTTGCAAAGGCAGTGGTCAAGTTGGGGCAAACTGTGTAGGTGAAATTTAGATATTATCTAATTCAAGGTAGTACTTATGATTCAGTGCAGTGTACTTAACATTGAGCAATGTCAGGTATTCTATGCTTTATATAGTAATGATAAATTGTTTATGAAAACAAATTAATCTTTGGTACCTTTGGCTCCAGACCTGGAAAAAACATCTAACTGCCATGCTACTTAGACATTTCGAAGAATGATGTGCTAAAAGCTTTTAAATTTGGGAAAAAATAGATGCTTCAGATTTTTTCATCTGATGAATAGTGATGATAATGCTCAGTTGTATTTACACTTAGATCTGCAAGAGATAAATGAGATAAAGAGAATGTAAGGAGTGTTTTTCTATGTCTAAGACTTGGTGTATGTGAGGGGATTGAATGTTGTACCTCTCGCTCTGAACTTATTTAATTTTTCTGGAATGACAGGGGTGAAATAAATGGGGGCTGAAATAAGTATGTGGAAGGAAATATCTGTGGCAAAGCTCTTTCTGTCATCAGGTTTGGTTTGATATTTTATAACATGACAGCATTTTCACCTGTCTGAGGTACTGTCTCATTGTTTGTGGAGACAGTGTCATATCTTTTTGTGTTTGAATGTGCTTGTGCTTGACCCATAAAAGCATTTTTAAGAAATGGGGAATAGCAATAGAGCCTGGCTTTTGCTTGGGCCTCGCTATGGGCTTCTCTCAGTGCCAGCCTTCCTCCAGCAATGCAGCCATGCTGCTTATTTTATCACAACTGCACTTCCCTGTGAGGAACAGAAGGGTGGCTCCTGTTTGCAGTGGGTGATTTTTTTATACTGTGGAATAATTATTGGAAAAGGCTCACCTGAATTTTCAGTAGCTGTTTCAATTCATTATATTTGCACCCTTTGCTATTTGTGAATATCTACACAGAGAATAGCTGATCTTCCTAAAACGTCTGTGGAGAAGGCTTTTCTTGTGTGAACAAGAGTATTGTCTGTGCCTTATTCCAGTTTTGTTCCTATTTATTTGTAAAGATTTTCTTTCTCCGGTAGCAAAGCAGAAAGTTAGTTGTGAAGTTCAGGTACCCAGCCATACAGCCAAAGTGGCCAAAAGTTAAATAGGTTGGAGATAACACAATGAAAAGTTTAGAGGAGAGGGAACTTAAAGCAAGATTGTTCGTGAAAATTTCAGAAAGGCAAAAATTACAGTTAAATTTATGATGAGTGACATCTCTGGCTCTTAACATAGAGCATCTTGCTTAAGTCTCTTAATTCAGTGCTGTTAACCTTAAGGCAGAAAAAAAAAGAGAAGGCACAGTGCCATTTGAAGATAAAATGAAAGTAGCAAGCAGACGATAACTTTTCATTTGCATGCATTTTAAAAATAATTTTTGTCACCTTTATATACTTGGGCCTTTGAGAATGCGGTCTGCAGAGCAAGACCATTTTATCGTGGAGTGTATGCAATATAGTACATTAGAGATATCCAGAAATGTGTAATATATCCAGCACTTGCATGTTCTCTTCACTTTGTGTGTTTTCAACTTTCAATTTGTAGTAACTGCGGTGGCGTACTTGCCATTTGTGTGGGTTGCCATCGCCCAAGGAAGGCTCCGATTTTTCCTTTCCAGTTAGTTTGCAAACTGCTTGTTAAGCTAAGAAGGTTGGGGTGCCGGTTGTCCTGTGGGACCTGAGTACAGACACGGAAACCATATTCGGCTGTGAGCAGAAACCTTCAGCCCAGCTCAGGTTTCCTGTCCTCTTTGCCTTCCCCTTCCTGCCTCCCGGGTGGAGGAAGGATCAGTGCTATCTTCTCCTATGGAGAGGTGGGTCCTGTGCAGCCTCCCTCCACCCGGCCTCCCTGCCTTCTCCAGCTGCTGCCGAACAGGGCCAGGCCCTCCCGCAGATATGTCTTTTTGGTTCCCTTTGTGTCGCCCTTGTATTCGTTCATAGGCAAAGCACTCAGATTCATCTACATCTCTAATTGTTGCCGGGCACATATGCAAGTGATTTTTTTTTAACAGCTTTTTAACATCCTTCTTGAATATTGGTGAAGTGAATACTCATTATTGAGGGTTACCACATATTGAAGTGTTTTTCCGCACAGGAAAATAAAAATGACTGCGTAGGATTCTGTGCCTGTCGTCCCTCAAAAGCTGTTGCTCAGATTTGCCCAGCTCAGACTGCCTATTATTTGTAATTAGTGGCAAACACCCTTCTGAGATCTGAAAGTCAGGCTGTTCCCTTGTCCTTTTCACATACCATCACTGACAATAGTAGTAAATTTGAGCAGGATACGAACTCATTGTTGTTTAGTTGGAGGTTTCTACTCAATTCTAATGAAACCATTATTTTTCACCATGGTTCAAAATGCGGCTGGGTTTGTAAGTTGCACCCTTGTGAGTGGTTCCTTTGAAGACACTAAACATTTTTATGGTTAATGGTAAAATGTAAGGTGGAATGAACTGAGTTTGTGTCCCATGTGCCCTGTTAGGAAAAAAAAAAAAATCTGTTTTGATCTGTTGGCTCAAATCAATAACTACTAAAATGATAAAAATGGAATCTCAAGTTTCTGTTCCTACATAATTGTTAATTAAGGCACTTGAATTGGCTTTCTGAGTTCTATGAGCCTGGAGAAATTAATTTAGCTTTAAATATTCTCAAAGAGATTATTTAATCTCAGAGACCTTTATGGAAGAATCCACCCCAAAGAGATTATTTAATCTGAAAGATCTTTATGGGAGAATCCACCCATGTGTCATTTTTATGGCTGAGGCATAATGACTCACAGAATTTGCTCATCATCCCTGGAAGTCAGTGCAGCCCCTGTGGTCCAAGCCATGGGACCATTGAGGCAAGTAGCTGGAGTGACAAGCAGCATTTCCACCTACTGGTAGCACCTAGGCAGCCATCTTTAGCTCACAGAGAAAAGTGTGTCTGGATTCACAGCCATGTGCATGGCATTTCACTCTGAAAGAGCATTTGAGAGAGCTTATGCCATGTCACTGCGTTGGAGGGCTTTCCTCTCGCTGCTGGTCCTTGCAAAGCTCTGAATCTGGAAAAGAGAGGCACTAAGCCATGGACCCATTTCCTGGGGCTGTAGCAACTTTCTCTTCTGCCAGACAGCTCCCACCAGTTGACCAGAGTGGCGCTGATCCCAAGTGTGCTGGCTTGGCAGGCAGAGCAGGGTCACTTTGGTCCCGCAAGGTTGTACCCAGAACCTCCTCCCAGCCCCTTGCCGCTGCTGGGCTGTGGTGGCTGCTCCTTCTCCCGGTCCTCTAGGCCCCACCAGCACCACCCTTCCTCATCTGGAGAGGCTGCCCTGAGCCCTCTCCTCCTCCCAGCCACTCCTGCCATCCCCAAAACCCGTGTGGAGGCCTCTGGGGTGCAACAGGAGCAAGGCAGGGGCTGCCACACACCACCAGCCTGCCTCCTGCTGCCCTGCTCCCGGCCGGGGGTGCAGCCAGCCCCCACAGCCCTTGGGCTGGTGGACAGCCCCGGGACCTCCCTCCGAGGGCTGCGCTGCCCTCGTAACCGTCTTCCTCCACTTCAAAGCCCCTGTTCTCACCCTTCCTTCCTTCGGTAATGAACCTTCAATTTCCTCCAGGTAAATAAAGTGAAACTGGAAAGAACTGTAAAACAAAACATAAAAGTAGCCAAGCTGGAGAGTTACAGCCCGCAGTGTCCCTGAGAATGGTTTTTCCTGTCCTCCCGCTGCGGTCTCTAGCCTCTTGTCTCCCACTTTGTTTGCCCTTCCTTACCAGTTTTTAGCTCTAAGCTCTTTAGCATGCAACCTCCTCTTCGCCGGAGCATTTGTACAGATGCTAATAGGTAGAGAGGCTCCTCCCATGGCTCCGTTTTTATTAATGGGAGGATCAGAGAAATTACCACACTTTAAACATCTCTTTTGCAGTCACTATTAAGCTTCACGGTGTAGAAACAGCAAGTGGGGGTTTGTTAATTTGGTCCCAACGCTGAGCTCCTAGATAAATTCTTCTGTACGAGGTTTTTAGGCGCTGAGAGAGCGTGTGTTTGTTGCTTAGTAGGTTAGGTGGTATATTCATTTGGAAGTGACATTTTACGTGACATTTTACTTTAGAACAATAGACGGGCAAAATCAAAATTTCAGGTCTGTAGCAGAAGAGTTGTGTCTATTATTTAGTCTATTTAGTAACTTGCATCTTTTATAAATTCTACCTGATTGCACCTCCTTTCACAAAATCCAGATAAAATGCATTTTGAAGCAGGGAGGCTGCTGACTGGTCTCAAATATGCTGGTTTGCAAACTTGCAGACCAGCTGTCCCACTCGCTGGTGAAGATAAGAGGGCTCAGCTGAAGGGGTTTGTGCTGCTGGAAACACAACCGGCTTTCTCAGGAGGCTGCTCTGAGGGAGACTGCAGCAATATTGCATCCCCACTGTTGCTCGTGGGTATTGCCACACACATGTATAATTTGTGCGAGATAAAAATCAGGAGGTAATAAAGACAGGTAAAAGGAAGAGATGAGAGATCTGCTGTGTGCTTTCTTTTTTTTTTTTTCCTTAGGGAGCGAAAATGTTCAGGGAATGTCACATTAACTCGGGGAAAAGCAAGAGCTGCTTTAAATCAGAAAACTTGTGTTATACCAAGTGCTTTATTTTGGGAACCATTTCAGTATGTTATGAAGGAAAGTTGCAGACTAGGCATGTTTGCTAGACCTTTAATTGCTACATTTAGGAGAAAGGCGCCTTTTTTTTTTTTTCTCCCCCCCTCCCCTTTTTGACGACAAGAAGCCAGAGTTTGCTGTGCAAATGAAGCAGGCTTTGCAAGAATCAGATTCACTTTGGACGACTCTTCACATTCCTAGTCATCATTACATTAGGCAGCACAATTCCATCTCTGGTTGATGGGCAGAAAAAGTGGGCAGCCTGCCAGGTAGACGTTTCCATGGCTCCCAACCCCCAAAGGTGATGCGTTTTTCAGCTAATTCAATGAAGAGTGGGCTGAACTTTGGGTATAAACTAGACAATAGCTGCCTTCGCAGTATCAGCAGAATGGTTTATGGGAATGCACTCCACATTTGGCAGAGCATCATGTGACCTTACGGCTGAGATTTTGTGATGGTGCCAACGGAGACTTGGAAAGCAGCGCCCGTTCTGACTTTTTTCCTCTTTTCTTACATGGCTCAGAAAATGGTGGATCTTAATACTTGACTTTAGCCAGACTCAGCAAGCGATTGAGCTTTGAAGCACAACTTTGCCTTTATTCTGGCTTTTTTGGCACACCACCAGGAGGCTGTCCCTTTCACGCCTGATAAATTCTGCTTCTTATCTCCAAATAGAAAAAAGAAAGAAAGAAAATATAAGCAGAGTATTTATACTTCATAACTGCATTTTAAAACTACATGTTTTATTTTTTTATTGCTGAACTGTAGTTTAGAACAGCCCTCCTGGGTGTCTGAAGGATAAAAGTTATTTTTTATTTTTCTGGTGTGGTTTTTTTTTTTTTTCCTTCCTCCTGTTTAATGAACAAGCGTTTGAACTGGGCAAATGGGGCGACAGCATTGAACATGAGATCATTGCAGCATAGTGTAGCAAACTGGCACCCTGCCTTTTCACCCCTTTGCTCCGGCAGATTTGTGCAATCCCCATTTATAAAACCGGCGCAGGGGCGAGGTGAATTTTCTGGTCTCTCCCCACCTCTAGTCCTGTTCAGGCAGTTGCGGCAAGGATTGGTGCAGCTTTTGCGCAGTGCTTTGTGCCTGGAATTCCGAGAAGAGCGAGAGAGAGAGAAGACAGGCATCCTGGTCTTCTTCCGAGAAAGAACAGGAGCCCTAAGAAGAAGAAACAAATCTGAGTTTGTCCTACATACGAGAGTGCAGAAAAAAAAAAGTGACTCTCCTGCTTCCAAAAAAAAAAAATCTGGCATGTTTCACTACAGAGACATCAGGATGTGTTAGAGCTTTTTAAAACAGTGTAACAAAATGAGCCTAGGAGATTGATTCTTTTAGTAAAACAAAAAAAAAAAAAAAANTGAATTGTTTGTTTGTTTGTTTGTTTTTTTCACTATTGCTCATATAGCAGTATTTGGCACTGGGTGAAAACGTACCTTTCATATCAGGTATAGCTTCTTTTCCTTTTTTTCCTCTTTTTCCTTTTTTAAGCCATTTTAAACATGTTGTTTTGAAACTGAGTCCTTGTGTATTAATTTTAACGTAGTCAGCTGTTCACACTTTTAAGAACTAACTTTTTGGGGGTGTGTTTGATCTAATACTGCTAAAAATAGAAAGTAAACAAAAAATCGAGGGTCTGTAGAAATAAGTGATTAGGCACATTTTGTCTTAGCTAAGCACTGGAGTTATGCAAAGACCTTAATGTTACATTTATTCAGTCTGAGCTTTGGCTATCTCTAAGAAAGTTGTGGGTATTTAGAT
Organism: Anarhynchus alexandrinus; assembly: GCA_008711295.1. Taxonomy (NCBI): domain Eukaryota; kingdom Metazoa; phylum Chordata; class Aves; order Charadriiformes; family Charadriidae; genus Anarhynchus; species Anarhynchus alexandrinus. The sequence continues at coordinate 543,764 of VUYV01000089.1, forward strand.
CTGGTTGCTAAGGAAAGTAAATTCTTTTTTTATAGTGTGACTCATGCTTTCAGTTTCTAAAGAGGGGAAGAGAAAAAAAAAACAACGTGTTAAACTGTAGGAAACGATCGCTCTCATAGCCAGTATATTAAAGTTATAATTGAGTTAATTCTAATATGAGTTTCTTACAATTTGTATCTAAATCTATTAGAAAGAAATCAGTGTAATAAGCAATGGAATAAAAGGCACATTATTGGGACATTCATGAAGTAAACCTGGTTTGCAGCTAGTAACAGTGACTATTTTAAGATGTTCGGTAAAGCAGCACTTGCTCAGGAATAGCTGAAAACAGTATTTAAGATATCCATTCAGAATGTTTGTGATAAGTGCATGCAGAGTTAAAGGAAGTTTTCAGCATATGATGCTTTAGTAGAGCCTTTTTCTTAAAGCGTTTGTCTGTCTGTTGTAACATATTACTAGGCAATTAGAAGTGTGTGTAATAAAATTCATTCTGACTGGCAGATTTTGAAAAGCTCATCCAAATTGGTGCTTTATGTATTTTGATTTTTTTTTTTAATATTTTCCTAGTCTTTAATTTATGTTAAAAATACGGATGTCCTCAGCTAGAAAATAATTTGAAAATTACAGTATCTTTTTCACCAGAAACTCTGATATTTTTTCAAAATGTTCATGATAGGTGTTTGTCCAATAAAAAGCTTTATAAATATATTATGACTTTACAAAATAAAACTGTTTTAACATGTGCTTCACTTTTTATACGTTACTGATTAGACAGTAACTTCTAAGATTATATGCTAATTTTGCTACCTTATATTTTTGTTGTTCTGCAATGAATTCTGGGAAATTGCTGAATGGAGACCTTATGTATATGACACATATACCATTCATCCATTTTGTACCAGAATGTGTTTCTCAGATTTATGGTGTTACTGCCCTCCCCAATAGTTTTGTTAGAATAATTACGTATGTCATTAGTACCTAAATCTGTTGAGAAAACAAGGCTTGCATTAGCTTAAAAGAACTTTTAAAATTTCTATATCTGATCATAATAATCACTTATTTTCGTTGCTTTTTTTTCCCGTAAAGTTTTGCAAATGTTTCTTGATTTAAGCCATTTACTTTATCCTGGTATATTTATGAAGTTCCGTACCAAATTACTTTATTGTATGCACTATTTTATAAAAACTATTTATTTTTGTCAAGCATGCTCCTTCCCCTCTGAAATTCTTAATAAAAATAAAATGTTTGTGGGGTGAAAAAAGACTAGGAAATACTAAATGAAATAGTACTTTTGCCAAACTATGCGTGTTCACAGCATGTCTTCCCATGGCCCTGAGAGGGGCGTCAGCCGTGTGTCGCTTTTATATCTTAAAAGCATAATTACTAATTTTGTGTATGTTTTGTGTTGTTCTGAAAACACTTTACATAAAACAGATATTTCAAAATCTTTCTCTCACTTCTTTTTGTTTTAGTAAAAGAAAAAAAAAATTAAAATGAAAAAGGAAAGTGAAGAAGTTAATTATACCAGAATTCAGCGAAGGTAATACAGTGATCTTTATTTTTTTTGTTGAAAATTAAAGTTAATGGCAAGAACATGAAGCAGGTTAGCTTTAAAAGAATTTCTTTTCTTAAGAGGGCCTACAAATATAATTTCACAGTTATGTATTAAACTTTCGCCCTGATTACTTTTTGGGAATATTGCAGTTTGTGTAAACTTTATACTGTATGTTTCCATGAAGCTTTAGAATGCACTGAATTATCAATACGTAATTTGTTCTTTTCTTATGCCTAGTAAATATATAACACATATATATTTACTAGTATATTTATATTACTATTATATTTATAGTACATATATCTCTTTGCTAGTATGTAACTATAGTGTAATGACCAATTATTTTTGAAATATAGAATCTCTCTTCTACTCACAAAAAAAAAAGGAAGAATATCGGAGAAACAATTTTATAGAACTTATTGTAGTCATTCAGTAAATTATATATGCAGTTTGCATACTTATTTCTGATGCTAGATAACTATTCTAGTTTGAGTGCTTGTTTTACATTCTATCAGAAAACAATTACAAAAATATCATTCCTTTTGAATGCTGAGGTGTTGTATATAAAGTGAAAGCAGGTTTAAAGCAGACTGTTCCAGAAAATAAATTAACATTATTTGAAAGTGCAAAAGGGTACGCTTGAACATGCAAGATTTAATCCATTAAATTAAAAAGAAAAGGAAAAAAAAAAGTCAGTTACTAATGCTCAGCTGTCATTACTGAACTAGAAATACATGTTGCAGTCTGCAAGAAAATGAAGCACTGCCCTGATCCCAAAACTTTGTTATTGGCAGCACTTATTCTCTTGAAAGGAGTTTTGCCCGACTAACGATGGCAGAATTAGGCCTTCAGTGGGAACTGGTGGAAAGCAAGCATTAAAATCTTATTCTGATACAGATTTCAGTAACTGCTAAAATCATAAAAAACCTTTCTATAGCACCTGGTTTTAAAATTATGCCTGCTTCTTATGCCTGTATTTTACAAATGTGTTTGTGACTATATTGTTACAAGTTATTCTGATGTGTCAGATGCTATGCTTAAAGATGCAGTATTTATCAATCAATGCTTTCATTTAGAATATGTAAGTTAGAAACTTGTACCTAAATCTCACCTTTCTGAATTACTGGTTATTGCCTCAAAGGACTTGTTTTCAGTCTGTTGTGTAAGAGACCTTATATTCAGTGCGTGATGATTTGTATTGTACTGCTTGCTGAGCATAAGAAGAAAGTATTTGTTGTAGGAGTTAACCCTGAAGTTTTGCAAGATTGCATTTCTACTTGCATTCTTATTATTAGGGAACAACATTGATGGGAGGATTAGTGAATAAAATATACAAATTAACTACTTTGCTTTGATTAATAGATGTTGTTTAATCAATAAGTTATTGTCAAGCAGTACTTAGATGCCCTGTAATATGAAGAAATAGCTAAGCAGTCTTTATAATGTTGTACGGGAGCTGCATTCCATTGTGCCTCATTGCTTTTCAGATTTGGTGGGGTGATTTTTATTTTGGGTTGTAGTACATGATATGAGCTCAGACACAAAGGACAAACCTGTATTGTTCACTTCTATGTCACGTCCAATTATGGATTCCAGTCTTGCCTGCTGTGCGCATGCTATAGTCAGATGCAAGTTGTTGGGTTCATCGGTAAGGCAAAATGTGTGCAAAAGGACATTAATTCCTGCTGAAGACAAAACAATGTTGTGCCACCATACTGTAAAAAAAAAAAAAAGTCTTTTCTTCCTTTTTCAAAAAACAAACTAGTTACAAGTCTTAGGCCTGTTTGGTGCATCCACCACTTATGCAGTTAAGTTTGAAGTAGCCTTCTTTGCAATAGATGGTAATATTTTTACTCCTAAATACTCATTCCTACGTTGCTTTGTATGTTTGTTTGTTTAAAGTCTTCTGCATCGCACTTTAAAAGGAAAATGTTAATTAACGATGCCAATTGGCATAAACCCGTAGATCCGATCTTGTGTTGAAACGTACTGCACAAGCTCGCTTCTATGGGTCTGTGTCAGTATGGTGATCTGGCAAAAGTTTATGTCACACGCACTGCAGTGGTATTTGACAACATGCCCATATGAGTGTACAAAACTATATATTGGTTTTGGAACGCTTCTCTTGTCCATCGCCTTATCTTCGGACTTGATTGAGTCATTTGTTCTCTTATTGGTTGCTTTAAGCACCTTTGTCTTAATATCTTATTAAAATTTGCAAAGAGATGTGAGGGAATCATAGGGTTTCCAATGAGGGAGAGTAGGATATACTATTTGCTGGCTTTATTAAATATAGCATCACATGATATTACATCCAAAAAATGTAAAAAAACCCAAGAGATTTATATTTTATTTTTTTTGTAAAAGAAGACCAAATAGTCATTTCTTTGCATAAATGTAGTTGGACTTGCAACACTCCTAACAAATATATATGTGTATATATACACATAAACAACACATATATATATATATCTTTATAAATATGTAAACAGGATAGAACAGAAATTCTACCTCTGCAGTAGAAAAATCTAGCTAAGAACATGCCGTATCGTCTGAAAAGTGGGGAATACCTGCAGTTCAAAGCCTACCCCCATGGGAAATATATAGGCCTGTGGCTGCTGTCACATTTCAAAGAAAGGCTGAAGAAGTGAAGAAGACTTTATGGTCACCGTCGGAAGCTGTGTGCATCCGGGTTGAGGTAGTAGGTTGTATGGTTTAGAGTTACACCCTGGGAGTTAACTGTACAACCTTCTAGCTTTCCTTGGAGCACACTTGAGCCATCGAGGAATTCATCACCACTTTAATCTGATCAGGGAAAGTATGCAAAAAGGTATTGTGTCATAGCTGTACATAATAATCACTCTGAGCCTTTATTGATGTTGAAATAGTCCTGATTACTTGATTATTTCATTTACATCCTGTTATGAACAATGCTAACATGTTCTCTTAATGGACTGTGACTATGTACTGCAGACACTTAAGGAAAGACTGATGATGATTTTAATTCCATTAACAGGAAAGCTTTAAAAGTTTATATTCATTTATAAATTTAGGAAAATGTCAGCTATTTAATGCTTTATTCTTTCTTCATAGAAATAGCTTATCCTACACATTCATTTTTGTTGCTGTTGTTATATAGGTGCACATTCATTTTAAAGGGAAAAGAACGGATTTTTCTGTCCTTATAATACTTTCCAAAATATGTTGCATGCTGCTGCTTAGATAACAGTGGGCAGTGGCACAAATTGATCCTGATCTTCCTTGGACTTACGACATTCTTTCTTTGTGGCTACCCAACTTGGCATTATGAAGACAGATCCAAATGACCTTCAGCCCTGCCTGTGTTTCCACTGTGTTGTGATTCATGTGCCGCTCAGCCTAAACCCGCTCTTGGGTCTCAGCATCCGTGTCCTTACACAGTGTGTCAGCCTGACCCTGACCCGCAATGCCCTTGTCATTTTTGGCCCCAACTGAAGTTCTGATACATCTTCCTAACTCAGCAGGACTTGGAGAAGTCACACTCCCTATGCGAGTGGTTCCCAAAAGTCTGGGCACCACAAATGGTGGCAGGTCCCAGCGCTGGGTGCCTCCACTCATGCAGGTTGGGTGCCACGGACAGAATTAACCCTCCTCAGCCCCTGCATCACCTGTAATTGTGGTACGCCTTTTTTAAAAAAGCAATACCAGAATGCCCCAAGGCCAAAAAATGTGTATTTGATCCCAATCTGGATAGGGAGATGAAGGCATGCTTGTGGAGGTTTATGCCCCAAGCTGTGCATTCCCATTTTATGCCGGTTTTCAGTCTTCCTTATCTTGGAAAAAGAAAAAAATCCCTTGAGACGTGTACATCCCATAAGCAGGTATCTTATCAAAGAGAGAAAAAGGAGTATTTTCACAGTTTAACCATTCCCAGAAACAGCTATGAAATAAGAGGGAAAAGGACTGTGCCTGTATATCCACCATGATTTTTCAAGTGAGGCTGCTACTAAAAAAGACCTTAAAGATAAGATCTCATCAGTGTGACGGAAGGTGTTACTGCTGGAGTAGGAGCATCTGGACCAGACAGTGATGCTCATTCCAAAATAGTTGGGAAACCTGATACTGACTGTTTCCACATATTTTGCCATAAAAAGTGAAAAGGAGTAGAACTTAATAATTTATCATTAATAATAGTAATAGTTATAATTTTGTGAGAAAATGATTTAAGGTTTGTTGATATAAAACAAGAGAGCGGAGCCATGCCCCTGTGATGTTGTGGTCAGGGGACACTACTGATGTGAGCTTTGGGCATTCCAGACTCCTGTGGGCTGATGAGAGGGTGAAACGTGGCTGTCCCACACAGGGGTGTGGGCTGTGGTCCTAGAGCTCATGAGTTAACAGCAAGTAGGTCTTTTCCAAGGTATTTTGAACCCCTGCATTTCTTGCTTTAATTTTATTGCAGGTGACCATAACAAAATATTTGACATTTCCAATGTTTAATTGGTTTAGGTTTTGCGTCAGCAAGGAAAGTTAAGAATGTTTATTTTAAGTGGATTTGATGCTTGCTTGTGTTTTGGTTTTTGTTTTCCTTTCAGTTCCACCTATTCAAAAAATTGCTTGCTTACAGGTCCCTATGTTTGACTCTTTCTACCTCAGCTCAAGGCTTGCCTAACCACTTTCCTAGATAAGGAATAAAAAGAGGAGTGGAAAATGGATTTAGTCTCCCTTTTTAATAGCATTTATTTTCAGTGATTAATGTTTGTAATAGGAAATTGGTAAAGAGGATCTGCATGACAGTTAGGTGGATGTACAATGGATTTTAAGCCTGTCTTAAAGTGTGTGGGAAAGACGAGAGAGGAGGTTGAGTGAATCAGAGCTACTCCAAGCTAATGGAAAACGCTTAAGGGGGCAGTGGCTAAATGGGGGGGATAGAGAGGAGACCTCTGTCAACCGATGCAGCTTAACAAGGACCACTCACAATCTAAATAAAAACTGTAATATCCTCTGTGGATTCAAGAGGACCCTGGTCACCAGTTTGTTTCCTTCCTTTTCTATTTTAAAATATTTCTTTTGTAGTTTAAGACCACGGGAAAGAAACATTGTAATTGCTGTTCTCTGCCAACAGAGCAACAGGTGTTCAATCCTTTTATATTAATTCTTCAATTAGTCGCAAAATAAGGGGGATTGTTTATACTAAGCTGAGCCGAATAGAAATGACTGATGCAGAAAATGTGGGAATGGTTCATCTGTCCCTCAAATGCATGATAAATTTGTAATTCTATCAGGCATAGTTGCAGGTTGCTATGCAAATTTTCATTGCAGCATCACCAGCTTTAATAAATACACATTTTCTGTATTTCTTTCTCTGTTCTTTAATTTAGGTTTTTTTTCCCTGTAATGCGCAATACATTGTTTTGGTAAGAGTTATCAAGTTACGAGCAAAAATGAATGAGTCTGTGAGGTAATTTTGAAGTGGATTAAGGTAGAGAATGAAAAACAAAGGGGGGAAAAAGCTATTATTAAGAACAGCTGGATAGAGTTAAGTCTTCTGTGATTTCATTTTAAAGTCATAAAACATATTGTCCAGTTTAGGTGAAGTCTGGCATTTTTTACCTTTACAGTGTGGTTGGAATATTAGTCAGTCACACTGTACTCAGCATTATATTGCTATGTTGCTTCTGTAGGAAATGCACGCACGTTGCAACATGGCTACACATGGTTGTGTTCCAATCTAGGGCCCATCTAACAGTGTTTGTTCCCATAAGTAAGCCATAATGTTATCATACTTGTGCCATTACTTTGTTTCTTGCATATAGAGGAAATATCCATTAGGATATTTTGGGAAAAATCTTGAGATCCAACTGATCTGCAACTCCCAGTGGTTCCTTTGAGAGACACAGGTCCTCAGCGTTTCACAAGTTTGGTCCTACAGAAAAACTGCCTGCAGAGATACTGACCCACCCAACACCCCTTTGCTTGCCACAATTTCCTTGGTAAAGATTAAGCGTGATCCAAGGCCTTAACCCTGGTTCCCAACACAGAAACTTACAGCGCGGCGAAAACCTGCTTTAATACCAGATCCTGTTTGTCTTAAGAGCTAAGTCGCTTCAGAGAGCTGGGGAGAGTTTGGATTTCCTTCTCAGCCCACAGTGCCTGTGTCCAGAGGCACATCCAAAGAAAACAGAGTTAAAGGGACATTTCTGACTTAATAACTGTGGGTCGGATGCACTAACAGAGCTTGGGTATTTTAGGCCCAGCCTTTCTGAGACCTTTCTATGGAATACAGCTGCCATTAATTCAGTTTACCAGAGGAGGTAAAGCAAGTTTTTAGTAATTGTGTGCTGTTGAAATAGCACAGAACAGTCAAAAATATATGAGTGAATATGGGTCAATATAATTGATATGGCGTATTTTAAGCTGTTATAAATAATCCCATAAATTTACATTATGAAAGTTGAAAGTAATTATAAAATCTTTTTCTCTGTAGCTGATGTGCTTTCTGTTTCTGTCATTCCGCTTCAACAAAAGAAAATGCTGAGTTTCACTTGGTCTCATGCTTCATCTAGCTTCCTCTTGTCTTCAAATAAGTTGAAGTTCTTTAGAGATTTTTAGGCAAAGAATGTGGTAAAATATTTAAAAGCAATCCCAGAAAAGTTTTTCCTTGCAAATCTGTCCTTTAAAAATGACAAACCGCCCTTAGTAATCTCTAAAACTTGTTTATTGAAACTCTTCAGCAAGAGACCTGTGATAGGTTGCTTCACTGATAAAGTTGGAATAGAAGTGCACTTGAAATTTTTCAGATTTTTTGGATGTGGTTTCATATGACATTCATTTATCTGTTAAGAGCAGCTTCTGGTATTTTTAATAAAACTAAAATTAAATACGTCTGGCAGGCCCTGTTTAAATGTGACTATTGCTTTTATAGCTCAGTTAAATACAAGACTGAAAAGCTAATGCTTTTGCATTACATAGTACAGAAGAATTAAATTGTTTCAGCTTTGTCTTTTCTCACATAGTAAAAATATTTTACATCAGATCAGATCTTTTTGGTAGAGTTTAATTTTGTACAAGGCTTCTGGATACTTCAGCAGTATTTTACTGTAAGTTATATCATTTATATGGAAATTTCAGGCAAATTCTTACTTTGTTTTCTTCCCTCCACCTCTTCTTTCATGCTACTTCTAGAAACAGTAAGAGAAAGACTCACATTGATGAAGTCTTTTCCAGAATACTTGCAAAATCTGAATTAAAAAAAAAAAAAAATCATGCCTCTCTTTTTCTAGCATGAATTTCTAATTTGTTCAGAAATAGGTCTCCCATCTCCTTAGCCATTCTTTGGCAAATATGATCAACATGTTACTTGATCTTACAGAAAAATAGGCATGGTTCCCATTGCTCTCTACTGCCTTTGTTGCATCTCCACTTGAATAGAAAGACCTCACCCCTAAACAACTGTACTTTGAGGCTTTCTGACTAATGTAGTTGTCTGGCTTGAGTAAGACTGGTGCTGATACACTCCAACCATTTCACCAAGAGCCGCAGCAAAAGGCTACAGGTGCAGAATAGCAGATTAATAATTTTTCTAAGAGTCAGAAGAGCCTGGTGTACTGCCTACTTTGATTCTGTGGTTGGGTGAGAAGTGTGGGGGGGTACATTTTATATTTTCTTGTTTGTTGTTAACACATATATTGTGCATATATTGCCTTTATCTGAATGTTAGGAGTCTCCTCAACTAAAGCTTTATCTCCATGGTTGAGAGTGATTTATCTGGGTTTATCTGTGGTTTATCTGGGAAATGCAGGTCCCTTCATTTTTCTTGTTCTGTCTCCATATACTTTTGCTTTACACACATTCCTCCACTGGTCCTTTTCTGATTCTTCATTTCCTCACATCATGATAGTCATGGCAAAGAATGTAGAGCGTCGCAAGTAATCCAGCAACAGGGATGGACAGGGAATATCCTGATGACTTGAGAGGAGTGGGATCACTGTCATGTTTATAAGGTTAGCAGAAAACAAAAGCTTACTCAAACCAAATCCTCCATGAGGCCTCTCTCATGACTCTCTAGCTTAGGAAGAAGAGTATGCTGTTTGGTACTACCTTTGTAGGTATTGCTTGAGACTGTGGAATTGACTTTGCTCAAGCTCTGTGTGACTGTAATTTTTTTCAAGCAAAGTCCCTGGACACTAAAAGCACTATAAGGCTCACTTTTCCCCAACGTGCACCCAGCCTTCTGGTGACTGCGGTATCAGAACAGATTTACACATCTGAGAAAAGATGACTGTCAGTGTAAGAAATGTTTTATATGTATGTTTTTGTATGTATACTGTTGGGGGTTTTTGCATGGCACTACACTGATATGAAAAAAAAAGAATATTCTAATCCCAAGATTCTTTATCTCATTCATTGCAATTAGTTTGCTGAGACAAATTTGTTAGCTTCCCATGTTAGGAAGAAATCATCAGATGGGATGTTGCCCATGATAACTTCACCATCACTTGAAAGAACATCCCATTTAGACTAGGGATAGCATTTGGAGTACGCTAAATCCCTGTGAATAGCTGGTTTCCTGGAAAGTTGCCCAAGAAAGATGTTCGATCTGGGTTTGGAAGTAGATTCCAGTGTAGTTTGTGACAAGGAGAGCTGGAGACATGGCTTGAACATGCCTCTCGTATTCATGCGTCCTGGGTTGAAGATCCTTGACTGCTATTCTAGATCACAGTCCACGAATCTTGTACTTTTTGAGGGTATTTTAATCTCCAACCTCTCTGCCTCTTCAAAAAGACCAAATACACATAATTTACACAGCTGAAGGGGATTTACTCCATAAGTTCTTTGAACCCCCAGATCTGCCTGTGTCAGTTGAGCTTTTTATGGGTAGAAGGATTTTTGGGGTGTAGAATTTTTATTAAATTATGTGTGTTGAGTTAAATTGTAACTAAGCTGCTGAAAAGGGCATCTTTTCACAGCAGAGTACAGGCCTGTATAGAAGGATACCCAAGACGGTTTTGAGGACACTGTGCCAAGGTCACCAATCTTAGTGGCAATGATGGTTCAAGCAACAGCTATGTCTCCAGACCCTCATGTTTGAGGGCCACTGCCAAAGCTGGTGTCACTGTGCAAGGACATCTTTGAGAGCAGGGGTACAGGGAGTAGTGGGCCAGTGTAAATATTCAGCTCTATGCTAAGTAGTGTGCTTTGCTCCTTTGTCCAAATAATAACAACTTTTGATCTGTAGTTAGGCTAGATTTATCCAATGGGAAGTATCTTACTCTATTCACTTCTAATTTCTTCAGCCCTACTGCCCAAATATTTCTTTCCAGGTCGCGTATTGTAAAGAGCGAAGCTCAGACCACCTAATTCACGTATTGCCCTTGTGTCCCATCACTGTCTGTATAGGTCAGCAGTGTCGGAAAACTCTCAGTAGTAGTTTGTCTATATTGACTATGGCCCACACAAACTTGGAGATGAGGCTGCATGCTCAAGTCCATCTGAGGTGCCACAGCTGGCAGTCTGCCTACAGCCACAGGGAGGTTTTAGCTAAAAATGTATTTTTGTCTTTAGATGGCATTTACTCAGGATGTGACTTGTGAAGTACATGATCTCCTGTGGTGATAAAGGGGTTTTTGAGAGTCATTATTATAAAATACTGTAAAGTATATTGTTCTTCTGAAGCATTTAGCTTCTGATATAAGAAGAATTTAGAAGTATTTTTATTATTTCAGTTTTAAAGTATACTGTACCAGAATGGCCAACATGCAAATTTTAGCGACAAGTATAAGAACTTAACTCATACTTAATGTAACATTTTGAAGTGATCCTGCCCTTTTCCCAGAATGTCTTGGGCATTTAGGAGCCTGCATCCTGTTGATTTACAACATGTGGCCAAGTTTTAAAAGAGAAACCTGAGGTGTAAAGGCATTTTTACAGCTTTTTGACCATAAGCTTCATAATGTGTGACCCAGTTGCAGGATGTTAAACATATAAACTGGGTTGGTGCTGCCTCTAGGTCGTGCTTCTGAATGTGAGACACTTACCTCAACATGGAATGTCAATATATTCTTAGCCACTGTTATGACAAAATAGTGCCTTAATTTATCTCCTTGCTGTTGTAAAGCAAGGCAATATAAACAATGTAGTTAGAGGCAACAGGGCAGCTTTGAAAAATTTGAGAATGTAGTCAAATTTAGTGAAATTAAAATTCAGTTTAAAGCTTTATCCTGTGTCCAGATTGAGGCCAAAAACTCAACCAGAAAGCAATTTGCACACCTGATACGCCTATTGATGCTGCTGCCAGCCATGCAGGTGCTCGAAGTGGGCATGCAACTCCTTCCCTCCTCTTGCTTGGCACTGCGGGAGGAGTTGTCTGCAGCAGGAGACTGGGTTGTCCCCAGCCTCCTGTTGTAAAGGCAAGTGCTGGCAGGGAGCGCTGCCTGGGGACTCGCGCCTCCACTCTTAGCACCAGCAGGCACAATCGTACCGGGGCACCCGGGAGCCCCTCTGTGCTGTTGGGGCAGGGGTGGCTCTCACAGGCACGGGGGCTACTGCTGCTCCACTGCCTCACCGAGGACAGGTATAGGCAGCGTTGTGCCCCAAAGAAAGGAATCGAGCGTAGCTATGAGTCAGGTTGGGGTTTTTGGCTGAAATAGTCCAACTACTGGTCTATGGAGGTAAGCATGCAGTTTGCCTAATGAATGCATTATTTATTAGCTGTGTGAGCTGCTGGAAATACCAAAGCGGATAAGGGCTGTGATTCAAGGCCGCGGGGCTGGGCCCACACAGCTCCCTAACCCGGGAGCCAAGGACGCAGAATCCTCACCAAGGGGCGACCCTGGAAGTCCGGAGCAAACATCGGGCAGTGCGCATCTTCGGGCGGGCGGAGGTTTGTGTTAAGAGTACCTTCTCATACATGAGGAGTGGCTGTTGTTCGTTATTGTGTAATTTGATTTGACTCTAATTTAATGACAGTTCTTAGTAGGCAACATGATTTGCAAGGCTGATTTCCAGTTTTATTGATTGGGCCTTTAATTTATTTGAACTTGCACTCAGAAGCTTCCTGGGAGATTTAATGCAAGTCTGCAAAAACAGCTTGGTAAGGAATCTTTTGATGGAACTTGAACTCAAATGTTTCAACAAGTCAGTGAGGGCAGTATGAAAATATTTGAAGAAATAAAATTCTTAGTTAAACTTTACTTTTAAAATAATGGATTGGCAATGGTTTTTCTTTCTTCCCCTTCCCCCCCCCCCCCCCCCCCNCCTTCCCCCCCCCTCCCCCCTCAACCTCTCATTCTCAATATCTATTGAAAGGTTAATTAAAAATCTAATTTTTCGAGTTTTGTGGAAAGGGGAGGTCTCAGAGATTATCTCTGAAAAACTTTCACTGAAAATAAGTAACTTTTAACTTCTGGAAATCTATGATTTTATTCATTAATAAGAAATTTATCAAATACAAAACAAATACTGCAGAACTAGCTGCCACAGTCTTCCAGTTATTTTCAAACTGTATGTTTTATTCAAAGCAGAGATTGCAAGGGATGTAAAATAGATTGTCCAGTTTTGAAGTCTACCAGTTATTTTATAAAGACAAAAATTCTTTTTTTTAATATTTACTAGAATATGTTCATAAATTTTAGAAATGGATGCTCCAAACAGGGAGGAGCTAGCAAGGGATTAGTTAATGGTAATTTTTCATCACCTTTTTCAAAACCAAACCTTTACACCTGAACTAATCAATGCAGAAAGCAGCAAGAGACACAAGGTGTATCTGTGTGGGAAGAAGAAAGGAATAGGGAGGTTGAATTATTATGTGGTAAGAAGCATAAGAAGATACAACAGGAGGAAGGAATTTGAAGAGGCATGCAGAATAAGAGAGAGGATACAAGGAATGGGACTGTAGTGGCTCTGCATTTGTACTTAGAGAAAGCACTCCAGGCATATATGCAAATAGGTTCAGGAAGGTGGAAGAAACAAAGAGAACTTGAAATATGTGGCGAAAGGACATAAGGATGTTGTAGCTTCGCGTTGTTTTGCTTCATACAACTTGGTATATTTTGGTAACTTTAAAATATTAACTTTTGTGCTTTGGATGACAGAAGTTAAATTTAGGAAGGAAGGAAGGAAAGAAAGAAGGAAGGAAGGAAAGAAAGAAGGAAGGAAGTAAGGAAAGGTAAATTTACAGCCAAAACTTCATATTTGTAAATAAACAGAATGCCTCATGGGAATAAGTTTTTGTATTGCCTGTTCAATTTCTTTTTTTTATAAGCAGAATACCCACTGTAAGTCTAAATTAGAAGGGTGGTATATCTGAAGAGTAGTAGTTGAGGGTAGCACACATTCCAGTTATATTGAAACCACCTCAAAATTATCCCACGCTTTCGAGCATTAGGAACCCACAAAATTCAAAGCTAAAGATAAACTGGAAATCCAGTGTGAGGGCATGCAGATAACCATAACTGCCTAATACTGACACAGTTAGACGATATATCTAATGATACTTGTTAGTTCAGTCTAGTCTAAGACAACAAACACTAAATGATTATATTAGAGCCATATTTTTACTGCACAGTGTCATCATAAGGAAGAATTTAGCTCATGTGGGTGCCCTTCCTTTGCTTCTCCTCAGTTTATTTACGTAAATGAGAAATAGAAAACACTCAAAAGCCCGAATCAAAAAGAATAAGATAACCCCCGCTTTTATATAAACTGTAATTAATCTGCAGCCTGTTACCACAAAACTTAATTTAGGGAAATTCCTAGTTAGAATCAAGAATGTTAAACATTTGCATGAATAAGAACAGTATGTGCAGTGGCGCTAGAAGTAGCAATATTTCTGATTCAAACCATGCACTGAAGAGTTGTTGAGGTTACAGAACTTCTTCCCCTTTAAAATTAAGTGCTTTATGAGAGAATGAAGTTATTGACTGCTGATCACTTCCAGACACAGAACGGTGGTCTATTGGACCCTTCCAGAGTGTAATAGCAGTTCCACATGATGCATATTAATGGAATAGCTCATTAATTCCCTAAATATCACTAAACTGGTCAAGTCATTATAAGTTTCCATCTCCTTAAAGTTTTGCTGCATCAAATTTTTCAGCTCTATGAAAGCGTCTGTAGAATATGGAATCTGTTAAACAGCAGCATCTACATTGTGAGATACTAAAATCTTAACCTTAGCTATTTTTCTTATGGAGATCAGCATATTCAGCATCAGCATCCAAATAGAGTTAGAAGATTTCCATCCAGATTCTTGTTTTGAGGAGAATTTGTGTATCTCTGTTCTCTGCATGAACATTACTTTTTCTATTCCATAAAAAAACAGAAAATGTGTATATGTATGGCATGAGTTATCAAATAATGTTATTATGTATTGTAAAAATTAGTTTTGTGTTATAAGTTTCTTTACTTGTTAGGTTAAATGGCTTAACGGCAAAAAAGGCTCTTGCTATCATTATGAAACAGTGTTTTATTCTTTGCCTTGATCTTCATGCAAAGTATCCTCAAAGCTTTTGTTTTACACAAAGAATAGCATAAACACAAAGTGAAGTGAATCATATTCATAGGCAGTTTTGAGAGGGAAAATAAAAATATTTTAAAATACTATTGTTTTTAAGAGACAATCCTAATTTACCAGATCCCAATTTCTCATCAGAGAAAATTACAGATATTTTACAATAACTATAAAATTGTGTTGGAAGATTCTACTGAGTAGTCTGACCATGATCAGTTGTTTCTCTTCTTTCCATTTAATGGAACTCTACTTATACCAGTCAGCCCCCAATTTACAGTTGCTTTCTGTCAATGTGTTTTATATGCCGCATCTCTTAAACATAGCTTCCCAAATGCTTTTTAAGGCCTGATAGTACATTTCTCACTGAGTGAAGTCTGAGTGATGACTTATTTCAGAACTGGTATTCATGAAAACAGAATCTGTACATAAAGAAATGTAAGTATTCACTAATGTAGGCCTATATTTCAATTAATGTATGTGAAACTAAGAAATACTGAGAACGTCAAATTCTCTAAAATGTATTAGGCACATTATTTTTATTAATGTAATTTTTCACTTACTGCTACACAGTCAATACAAGCAAACTTAAATTTTCATTTCAAATGTGAGTGGATCCAAATACTATTAAAAATACAAAACATGCGCATAAGAATAAATAAATAAAATCCTTAATGAAGTAAGTTAAAATATTCAAATAAAATTCTGGCCAAGTCACCATTTATCAGTAGTGTCCATAGCATGGTACTGGAAATACTGGAAATGTAGCTATCTTTGTTAAATGCAATAGAATTTGAAAATACTTGCTCTTCTAAAAACTGCTGTACGGCCTCAGAGCTGCAGAGGACTTCAGCAGCTTTAAATCTGCCTTAAAATTTAAACCTGTGGATTGAAGTAAATGTGTGTAAATATATTTGACTAATACTTAGGAACATTCTTTAATGAGAGCATGCACATTCAGTTCTAATTCTGGGGAATGTAAGGGAGCCAGAACATTTCCTAATATCTGCCTTTTTTTCCCTAACCCTTGTCTCCATATATGTGACTTTCACTTATCTTTAAGATCTGTTGAAGAATCTAAAACAAAAAATAGTGGTGATAAGAGATGTAGCCTTAGAGGGTTGGTTTTTTTTTTGCATGTCAGTTACAGGGACACATTTTCATGTAATTTATATTATGTTCTAGAATATTAATGTTTCTTATGAATTTAAAGCTATTTTAACAAAAAAAAAAAAACCAAAACCAAATCTTTGTACCAGGGTGACATTTTCATGAAGGTAGTTTCACCCGTTCATTACTTTGTTAATATAAAAGTTTCTTCATCTATACTCAAAGAAGAGCCAGGCAAATGGTCAGTGATTGAGGGAACGTGGTGAATTCTTGCCCCTTCTTAAGCTATAAGAGCTTTTCTATAAACTTGGAGCTAGGAGTTCACCCAGCTACTAAGAAATAGTTGCAAGTGGTTAGAAAATAGTTCTGTGCAACAGGGAAATAGTTATGCGAAGACTAAATGAAGACCATTGTAGATGAGACGTGAAAGTATATAAATTGTACAAATGAAGTCTTAACAAAGTCACGATCTTTGAGGGACAAAAAAAATGTTTAGTATAAAACAAAGACTTATAAATGGAAAAAAGTATTTAAAAAATTAAAGCAGACTGCCAAGAGAAATGGACCTTTTTCCTAGCAGTAGGAATGGCCAAGGCCAAAGGAGAAATGAATCATTAATGACCATCTATTAGACAACGAAAATTATCCTACAATATTTGACTCTGTAATCCTAAAAGTCCCTGTATTTACATGTCTTAGCATCTTCTGAATAACATAATCACATAAGTTTAAATATTAGTGTTCATTTGAAACAGCACAACAACAGTTCAAAGTTAATCAACAAAAGATCATGAAAGAAAAGAGAATAATTATAAAATGAATAGCATAATGTAAATCTTTTTTATAATTTCTCACCAAATAATGTTTGCAGACTAGCTGTCTGAACTGTTGCCTTTTTGCTAACCTGTATCTTGTGTTGGATAAAATCTATTATCTAAAGATAAGTCAGATTTATATACAGAAGTTCAACAGCATCCATGTAAAATTATTATCATCAGTATATAGAAGAAAAGTAGTACTATTCATTACCAGGACTACAATTCACAGTATTATGAAAAATTCACTGGACTTTTCAGCAGAATAAGTGTGATGTACCTTTAAGCGAGATACATCCATGTATAAGGCTTTACAAATACATTCATCAAGCATTAGGGAATAGTTAGAAAAACATGGAAATAAACTTTCAGAAGTCTGTCATCTTCCCTGGTAACATCACTGAGGTCTTTAAAAGGGCATTTGTACTCAGGAAAGCATTCAGATTTGTTACTCTGAAAGCAAATGTCCTTGTGTCTTTCTCTTTTTATACACCTCTATTTAATACTTTTCCACAGAGAGCTTCTAATGAATTGGATGTACCTTGGAGTGAGATATCCTTTTGTGACATGACATCCATGGTGAAAAGCAGGAGCTCTGGACAATTAAATGGTTTGTTCAAACTCATGCTAGATGTCATTATCATCATCGGGATCAAGAGACGAGCCTTCTAATTTGCCGAAGACCGTGGCTAGTCCAAAATATATATTTATGAGAGTTCTTTCTGGGCAGTATGTTGAAGGTCTAGCCTCTGTGCTCTAAATTAAATAGCGCCATCTCACAGTTTGAAGGCCATGTATCACACTGGAATGTTTTTTCTTTATCAGTGTGATGTTTCCTCATTGTATTTTGTAATGTAGTAATTACGCAGCTTGCCCCACAGTTCTTCTTGAAATTAATGCATATCTTATATTTAATGATAACATACATTTAATAATACTATTTCATTGTCATAAATATTAAAAGCTACATAATGCATGCACATATAAAGACCGCAGTAGTGAAGGTGTTTTAAATAAACAACACTGATTGAAATTCAAGTGCTGAGGCTCAGTGGATCCTGAAAGTAAAACTGACTGTACAAATAAGACTAAAATTGCCTTTGTTGATCTTCATTGTCTAAGAGGAAAGGAATATGGCATATGAACAAGGAGGGTGAACAGTGATGGAAAAGCTTGAACTATTTTCTTTAAATATTCTGCAGCATTGACTTTCTATTAAGGAAGGTGAAGTGCACGTGCCAACAGCATGTAACTTCACCTGCTTTTTATCCTTACCTGTGCCCTGGCCCCTTTTCTATGTCAAGGACTACCAGAGCTGCCAGACATGGCCCTAAAAGTCCTGAGTCCATCTGCAGGAGAGCTCTTGTGGTGGGAAACAAGGAAATGGCCATTAGGCTGTTTTCCAGGCAAGCCCTGGGGAGGGCAGGCACTCTGAGCTTGCCAGGGCACAGCTGGAGGAACCCCAGCCGGCCGCACCAAGGACCTCCCAGGCACTACTGGAACTCATGGGCATCTGAGGTCTCCCTGCTGGAACCTAGGCAGACCCAAAGAGATCGCTTTTGTGACGGGATGCAGAGCAGCAGCCTAGGATAAAGAGGGCTCAAAATTTGGCTTAAATCTTTTTTACTCCCACTTGCCACAAGCTGTGAATTATGTTCTACACCTTAGAAATGACAAATTTAAAGTGTTTATGTGAGCACTGTTCTCTTAACTCTTTAAAGTATGTGGCAAAAAACTAGGTAATCTCAAATTGCAATATTCAGGGAAGAATACGGCAACTGGAGGAGGGCAGGTTTAGATTGAACATTAGGAAGAAGTTTTTCACTTTGAGGGTGGTGAGGCACTGGAACAGGTTGTCCAGAGAGGTTGTTGAGGCCCCAACCCTGGAGGTGTTCAAGGCCAGGCTGGATGTGGCCTTGGGCAACCTGGTCTAGTGGGAGGTGTCCCTGCCTATGGCAGGGGGGTTGGAACTCGATGATCTTCAAGGTCCTTTCCAACTCTAAACCATTCTATGTTTCTATGATTCTATGAATTTCAAGAATCCCTCAATTGTGGGAGTGATGGTTGGCATATGAGTGGGAAAGGGTTCAGCTGTAAAATTGACCATTCAAGAATATAAAAGTAAAAGTTCAGAAGGGACTGTCTAGGTCTGTGGATTTTGGTTCTGTTTTGAGCCGCTCAGTTACTTTGCTTGTTGTATGTGGGTACTAATGTAATTAAGAGGTCTCGATCTGTGTAGTCTGTGAGAGGGATAGTACATCTCAGTTTTTGCATTAAGCAAAATTACTTTTGGAATACTGTAATAAAGTATGTAAGCATTTCTTACTTAGATGCGGCCATGCGTTAGTTTCTGTACTGACAAATCAAATAGTAGTGATTCTTCAATACTGAAGAATTGAACAGTACTGTGACAAGTTTTCAGAAAACTGTTTCAGATTATTCCAGTGATGTATATTTCTGGGGAATAGAAAGAAAGAGAAAGAGACTGGGAATTAGAGGAGGCTCTGTTTAGAATAAGATGGTAAAATGTTAACACAAATATAGTAGTTACCAGGGCTTTTTCTGCAAAAGAAATTCATTCCTCACTATTCTATCAGCTGGTTTTTTGCTCCTTTTTTTTTTTTTTTTTAACCAACCATCAAAAAAGAAGGAAAAAAGAATCAGCTAACATAATTTTTTTGGACTTCAAAAAGCTTTCTCCACAAGAGCAGCTGTTAAGGAAGCTAAGTAGTCATTGGGGAGAGGGAAATCCTCGTCATGGGGTAAAAATGGCTACATGACAAAGACTAAAGTAAAAATATATAGTCATCCAGCTCTATGGCTGAAAGATTACAGTGGGCTGCTCTACTGCTTCATGCTAGGATGTTTGTTATTTAATAAATGTATTAATGAATTGGAAATAAATTTAGGCAGTGAGATGGCAGCAACTGCAAATGGCACAATTAGCTAGGTTACTCAAGTCCAAAACACACTACGTGGGGACTTCAAAAGGGAACCCTCAGAACTACAGCAGTGGATGACACAATGTCAAATGAAATTCAGCAGTGATGTATGAAAGCTAGCAGGCACTGAAAGAAGTAATTTGAACTATTTATGACCTCTGTTGGTTTCTAAATGAATTTAAAAATACCAGGAAAAGAGATTAAGTCATTGTGGACAACTCAATAAAACCTCCTATCTCTGTTAAGGTTTCAGTGGCCTTTCCCCTCCCCTTATAAATCCTCCAAATAAAAGAAAACCCTCAGCACAAAATAAGAAGCAATGGCAAGATCCTATCTGTGCGATATTAATCTACATACGGTACAGATGATAGCATATAATGCTATATAATCATCTCTTATTCTGACCACTGTGGTAGAGAGGAAATGAGCAGAAAGAGAGAAGAAAACAATCTATTTCCAAACAAATATGTTGTGCTACTCTCCAAAGTACGACCGTAAGTGAAGATTCAGTAAAAATGAGGAGATACAAATTTTACATGTGTAAAAAGAATATGTTTTCTTCATTATGTAAGTATCTAAATGCTAGTCACTCCAAGAAGGATCCAAACTTGTAGGTGCTTTAATTTGGGAGGGCAATTTAGATGTGTAAACCCAAACTGAAATCTCAGTGCTTGTGGGATCAACGATTACAGGGTGCTGATTCTTCTTCTGGCTCAGAAATCCAGAGGGGGGAGGTATCAATGAAGGTCTTAGTTGAATCCTTCTGTCCTGCTGTTCCCTCTGTGACACAAGATTTACGCTGTCTGTGCCACTATTGAAACAGCTGAGGGGTTTCTGTGGGTAGTCCTTGTTCCTTGCTTATATTTTAGTTATTACTTAGCACAGCTAAAGCTTAGTTACACCTGTAGTTAGCCAGACTGTTACTCTTCTGCATCTGCTTGGCACATGCTACATGTGTCTCCCTACAGTTTAAAAGTAAGGATAACAGTAAACCATATATGGTATAAACAAATACTATGCGGTTGTACGAGAAATGTACATCTTACCATGAGCAGTCACACAGTCATAGCAGTGATCATTACACAGAATACCTCCAAGTGGAATACATGAGAGGAGAATAAGGAAAATGTAAAATTAGCATCTTTTTTAGTATTATGTACAAAACTGATTAAAATAGATTTCAAGGAGAAAAGTGCATTATGCAGTTGCTCAAACAACTGTACTTTTCAAAATGTATGAAAAAGAGTGGATTTGTAGAAATCTGTTAAAAGGTGTTCGTTAAGGTGGCCATGATTCAGTCCCTTGATGGGACTTCTGGTGCATAGGTTTTTGTAAGGCAGGGAGGTAAGAGATCTGACATCCTCTTTTATTAAATTAGTTTGAACTTGGTAAAGGTGGAACATGCTCACATATATCTATTGTTCAGAATAAAGAAAAGGTCCAAGTTTTGCCTAAATTTACAGTGCTGTCTCATCTTTTGCCAGGCTGTTCCATATCACAATTACAGCAATGAATCTCAGAAAAACCCCACAGCAAAGAAATTAGTTGAAACCTAGTGATAGTTACTCTTAAGTCCAAGGCAAGTCCATGCACCTTTCTACTCTTTGCCGCCTTTGCATCTTTCTGGAAGTTGTGTCTTGCCCTAGGTCCTTTCATATACTTGCAAACTGCCTCTAAATTCCTAAATTCCCTGTTTTCCAGATTAAAATGTTTTCATCATTCTTTTGTCATCAAATAGTCTTCTTAATCCCTAAATACATCCTGTTCTATCCTACATTTTACAATATTTTCATATCCTCATAAAAACCTCTATTCCCTGGATGGGGAGGTTGCATAATTCTCACTGTGATGTTGCTATTGCTATCTCCTTTCAATCCCTATCAAGGCAGGTGAAACTCTATTTTCTCCTGAACTGCTGCCATGGACTAAGGTCCCTCCTCTCTCCTGTCTATTAATTCTTACCACTAATGTGGTTCTTTGACTTTCTTATTTTCACAAGAAAGTACATAAGAACTAGAGGCAAAAATGATCCGTTATGCTTACTGAGGCAGTGAAGGATTAGTCCATACTCGTGTTTGGTGTAAGCTAGTTTTGTAGACGTTCGCAATTATCTTGAAATAGTGTTTCATTGTGAAAAATAATTCCATGTTACACAAATAGAAATTCTTATTCTGGTTTCCATCTCACTTCTCCCACATATGACTGTATGGAAAAACTCTGTGCTTTTGCTTTGGAGATGATGCCCAACAAATACTTGTAGGCTGTAAGTACTTAAAATATTTACCTCTCTTGACAGTTCTTCTCCAGTCTATGTTGGCAGCTGCCTAACCACACCTCTTGTCTTTCTCTGAAATCCCTCCAATTTATCAGTGTTTGTGATAACAGGATGGCCAGAATGGGTTGAGCTAATGAAAGTTCATTTGACTGGTACATCTCATTTTAGGCTAATTTTGGCTATGCCTCAGTAGCCGTAGCAAATGAGAAAATATTCTCTTACACTTTGTAGCTAGGTTATCTCAACGAACCAGATTTACATAGAAAAATGTGTAGTGCAAGCTTTCTGGCCCAAGACTTTGTGAGTATGATATGCAGTACTTTATTATATCAAAGTGGAAGTACAAACATTTTTTTGCAACCTAAGATCTCTCCTTCAGCATTGCCTTTCCATGTATTTTCTGGATCCAGTCCATGTGTTGCAGGTTATGTAAAATGTATGCAAAATGTAAAATTAACTTAATTGTTATCCAAAATTAAGTTCAAATATTCTTTATCTGCAGGTAGACATGTTTAAATCATGTTTATAGAAATTTGACATTCAGGATCCCACCAATTAATTTATTTTGTGATAAATCCTGATCAGTGTTGTGTCTTCCCCATTTAGTCTGTAAAGTGCATACTGGTATTGCTCACCAAGCTGGCACTGATACCTATCACTCTGCTTTTCCCACTGATCTCATTTCAGAGCTGCTGGTCATATATTCATTGATTGGATGAAATTCACTTCAATGCAGACGGCTTATGTACATAAATTCAGAAAACAGGTTTTGTATGACCATGAAAGACTTCAAAATTTGAATTTCATGTACACTCTGCATATGCGCACTTAAAAAATTAATGGTTAGTCACTTAAAATATTACCAGTTTCACTCAACTTGATTAATCTTATGTAGAACAATGGACGATGTTTTTATTTCCACGCTTCCTCTGACAATCTTGAGTCTAATTATTTCAATGTTGATTTTAAACCATTACTCAGGACTGCTTTAGAGCAAC
This sequence comes from Anarhynchus alexandrinus, assembly GCA_008711295.1. Classification (NCBI taxonomy): domain Eukaryota; kingdom Metazoa; phylum Chordata; class Aves; order Charadriiformes; family Charadriidae; genus Anarhynchus; species Anarhynchus alexandrinus. The sequence continues at coordinate 566,945 of VUYV01000089.1, forward strand.
AGTAAGATTCATTAATCTTATATTAAGGAAACCACAACATCTTTCACTAACCTACAGAGGTACTCAGTAAAAGTCAGCATTTATCCATGCTTACCATGCTGTAGTGTTCTCTCAAGTATTGCTATTTCCTACTGTGGATACAGGGAAATAGCATTGACGTTCAATGCCAGTTTGGGTAAATTCTGACTGTAGTCCTGAAATAGAGGAGTGAGTAGACCTTAATGAATGACGTGACTGGGTTTGTACAGATAAATTGTTTGCTTGAGATCACTTTAGCTGATTTATTTTGAAGTGAAAGGGTGGTCTGTGAAAGAAATGTTATTGCTCCATCAAGTTTATTTTATCCCTTTGGGAAATAAGCTGAAATGTACATAGGTACTGTGGATTTTACTTCCACACCTATTAACATATAAGAAAGTCTTACAAATCAAAAGGAAAATCCTGTCTTCGTATTAGACAATGAGTCAATTAATTTTGCCTATTAAGAGCAGAATACAACCTTGAGGAACTTTCACTCTAAGTGAAAAGGACTCGAGGACACACAATCATGAGCACTAATAATCATACCAAGACGTTAGACAAATGAATGTGGAGAGTCACTTGATACTTTATGTTCTTTCCTTATTTTTTTCTTGACTTTTTTTTTTTTCTCCAAATGGATGTTGGTTTTAAAGAACTGTAAGGTACTGTCTGTTTCTTTTTCCAAAAAAGGTAGAAAAAATAGTAAGAAATGGGATTAATAATGGACAGAATTTTTTTAGCGCTCATTTACTCCACTTATAATCTAGGAATATATAAGTATGAATGCTAACACAGTTCGAGAAGTAGTTTTCCCTGGGAATAAAGGGAAACCGTGTGTTGATGTAATGTAACTTGCTGCACATTTATTGAGGGGTGAATGCCTGATATTTAAAATTGAAAGCTGCTGCTATGAGGTCACTATCTAAAGTGGTGACGAAGGCAGAAGACAATTTTAAACAATTGAAATATGTAAGAACTGATGGAGAGGTAGAGGTTATAAACCTGTCTTCATGTATCATTTGCCTCACGCTTTCTGAGACTGAATAATGAAAATGATCTTAAAATCATTTGCTGGTTTTTAAGAATGAAGCAAGTGTAATGACACTGTTTGGCAGGCTGGAAAAATACTGTGCTTCAACATGCTTTTGAAAAATTTTAATGTCACCAAGGCTTAACACTGCCACTTTTCTATGGAAAAGGGTGACGTGACACTTCTCTTGCAGGTGGATTTAGCAAAGCAGCTTGCTAATTCTGCGTTGGATTGAACCATTTTATAAATCTGGAAACTTACACATTTGAGTAGATGTGAGTTTGTTTGCAACCCAGGAAGGCCTGCCGTTACCTAACTAAAATCCACAGAAAGTTTTGGTACTTCATTTTTCAAAGAACTATGGCTTATGGTGTCTGTAGCCTGTAAAGAAGTATAATGTTTCTGTCTAATAAATGAAAAAGTATGAAGATGTCTCAGTTGTGTGCTTATGGCTTTATGAGGAACCTTAACGCTCCAGTAGTGTAATATAGTAGTATATTTGCTTAGCTTCCTTTATATTTTACTAGCGGAATAATTCTCTCTTTAAGATAGTCAGTTATGCATTTTATGACATGTAGGGCACAATAGCTTTTAACTACGTTTTATCAGATTCACCTAGAGAAAGTGTCATCCAACTGGCTTTCTAAACTTCCCAGATGTAGTTGAAATACCTGATATTGTCATTTGGAATTGTATTTATAACTTTTCCCTCTTTGCAAAGCTCCCAGGATAGATCCCAAAGGATCCCAGGATGGAGAGAGAAAACAAAAGTAATTCTTAAAAAACACATTACTGTTGGCTAGCTGTTGTTGCTGTTGGGTTTTGTTGGCTTTGCTTTTTTGCTTCTGGGGTACCTGCACCCAGCAAACTTCAGGGGTTGACTGTACGAAGTAGTTCACGTATTGGTAACAAGAGATTCCTTGCACCAGAGAACTTATGTTCAAAGGTAGTGCGGTTACCGCTGCTCATGTTGAACATACCGTGGAATTTGACCTTTATGAAACAATTGCAAAGAGGCTTTGAAATCACTGTAATAATATCCATATGGGGAAAACAGAGAGGAGCTGGGAAACAGGGAAGTTTTGGTGAGTATAGAAGAACAGCATGTTATATCATTACCTGTGCTATTTACCCTCCGTTCTCCTTCAGTTCCCCAAAACATGTTACTACAATTCTGTGCTATTTCATTTTTCCCACCTGGCAACTCTCTTAGCAATATCCAAACCAGTTCTCTTTCCTTATAGCCACCTCATAGTCTTTTGTTAGAGGGATCATCTGTGCTTATCTAATTCAAAGGAAGACCTTTGGCATCTGTTTATATGCAGTGTTGAAGACAGGATGTGGAGCAAGGAGGCCCTTGGATCTAACCCATTATGGCCATTTTTATGCTACATAATGGACTAAAATTTACAATCCTCCTATTGCTGGTTATCCTACAGGCATCTCTCCTACTGGCATGGAAACATATTTTTTTAAAGCGCAGTGCACTTTTCACTTCTTCATGGAGAAAACAGGTGTATTAAGAAGGATTTACTCAATTTCCTTGTGCTGCCATCCTCAGCTGCAGTTTTGGACCCTGGGAAGGCAAGGCCAAGGCTCATACAGCAAGATTTCACACAGGAAACTCTGCCTTTCAAAGTGCCTTTGCAACCTAATAATCAAAGGTGAAGAAAAGATGACTTTATTCTCTGATACCTGCATCTCCTCAGGTCCGTCCTCAAGGCCATATCCTCTCAAGGATGTGCAAATGAAGTGCTTTAAGCTAACATTTTATGTCAAATTTACATTATTAAAAAGGAAGCTATGTTTTGGGGGCTATTTCAAAGGTAAATTAGTGTGGACTTGGGCAGGGTTTTTTTCTGTATGTGCAATAATTCTTTAAGCTGCCCGGTTGCACACATTGCTGGTCTCCTCCAGCCAGCTGGTGGGTTCCCAGGCAGAGTCTGTCATGTGCACATGTCACGTGGATTTCTGATGCACTTGCAAATACTGTGATCCCTAGAGAGGCATGGTCCTTTTTGGGCTGAAATGCTCATTCATTGTGATGAGATGTTCTGCTTAGGAATTCAGGGCACAAAGTAGACCTAGCTGTGGATCGTGCCACTCCACCTTTTTTTTTTTTTTCATAAGTAATGGATGTGATATGTTTCACAATGATATGTTTCGTCTGATGTTGTTGCTCTCAGATTGCACGTGTGAGAACACAGCATCTCGAAAATGATTTACAAACACGGATGCAGTGTCTGATGGCACTTTATTTGTGAAGGAAAAGGCATATGTTTGCCTTGTGGTGTGTGCCTGTAGATCAAAATCCAGTGAAAAGTGTACTGACTACATCAGTGATAGGCATGTCACTTACCAAAAAAAAAAAAAAGGCAAAATGCTGAATGCTATGTGGAGATAACCTACAATTTATTGATTCTCTCTGTATGGTTTATGGCTATAATGGACTTTATGAAAACCCTAAGCCAGTCTATTTTATCTTTGTAAATAATTGACTGAGAACACTGTTCTAAATTGGATAAGTGGAATGAGATACATGCAATGAGAAGACTGTACAAGTAATTGTATTTACATGGTACATTTAAGCCCTTTTTTGGCAAAGTTCAAATAAACTTCTTCATAGAGTCTGAAAATCAGAGATCTAATTTTGGTTTTAAATCTGTTGTTACAACTATGCTTAGCTCTGCAGTAATTTGCATTTCAAGTGTACTGGAATCTCTGAGCACCTCCTTTGTGTGTTGTATAATTACTGTTAATACCTGATTTCACAGTTATTTATAGCCTTGATGTATTACTTGACTGTTGCTAGTATCTCATTTACTATTCTGACCACCTTGAACAGCATTCTACATGATACTTCCTGGAGTGTCTAGTCTTTTATCCTCTGGCTGTATCTTCTAATTTCTCTCTGGCTGTAATACAGTCTCATATCTTTGCTTCAGACAGTATTTTTAATTTTGTATTGCAGGGTTCAACATGGATGCCAGGGAGTGTAGTAAGGCTAGTGCACAGACAGAAGATGGAGACCCTTAGTGTCCTAAAGAGGTGACTTTAAGAAGCCACGGTTCACACAGCTTCTGGTTCCAAATAGGTATAGGGCCACTTATACTCTGCCTAGGTTCAGGTTGCCACTGAAAGGAGAACTCCATGCTGTTGCCAGTGGCACTCCTTTCCACCTGGCCTTTTGTGCTGGCACTTGGTTTATGTGGCTGTTTAACGAGCCAGATCAAGGATTGATCCAGCTGCAAACTAATCTTGTATTTCTTCTGGTTTGCTTTTGGGTCAGTTCCCTAATCTGCTTTACGATGCAGCTGTAAGATGCAAGTGTCAGCGCAAACAAGGTGGAGGAACAAATGACTGAGGTCAGGAGGGAGGGCAGAAAGGACCACCTCTTTTGGCAGACGTCCTGATTTACACTATGGGTTGAAGGTCCTGGGTTGCACACTCGCTGAGAACTGGCAAATGGGAATTGCTGCCTTGCATGGGAGTAAGAGTCTGCCAAAAAGGTGATTGGCAGCATCACTCATCTTTAAATGGCAGCAGCTTCTGGCTCCCTGTTCAGTTTCTATTGACAAGCTCTGTCTTTAATACAGGAGACGTATGTGAAGTCTGGCACCCCAGCCTTAGAAAGTCGTTCATCCCTGCTGCAGAGCGCCCAGTGGTACAGGTTACATAAAGGACTCTCTGCAATGTAAACTGGCATAACTAAGAGCCTTATAGAAGATAAGCATAATTACCCAAACCCCCGGGTAGAAGCACCCATAACATTTGCCAAACAAAAATTCAGATAATTGGAAGATCTGGCTTAGAACATTCTGAAATTGGCATGTCGGATCTAAAAATCTCTGATTCAGTCTTTCTAGCTCGGTGAGTTGGATTTCCAGTCGGGAGATTCATTCAGCAGGGCTTAGGTTTTAAACCAGATATATAAAAAACACCAAAGCCTTTGCCTCGGGGTCTGCCATGGGAGTTACATTCCTGGATAAATCAGAATACCATCTGTACTGCCAACTGCGATGCGAGAGAGTTAAGCGAGGTTTTCTAAGCAACCAAAGGCACCTAACAAAAATGGGTAATACTTCTCTCCAGGCTACTTTACTTTTCCTAGGCTGTCCCAGACCTCTGAAGGGTGTATTTTGGATTGTGACTCAAAGATACCCAGATCTATCTTATCCGAAACCCTAGGTAGGCAGGCAGGCAGGCAGATAAGGTTACATGTCGGGCCATAGGTGATGCCTGAATTGGATAATAAATCCCGATCTGTTTATTAAAAATAGAGGCAAATATTTTTGAGAAGACAAAGTCTAAGCCAGAGAGGGCTGTTGGTGGTGAAATGAAGGAACTGTGGTGAATGGATGGTAACTGAAGTTTACACTGTTTAATTGTGCTGATGATTTTGGCAAAGTCAATCATGGGAGGCACTGCAGAAGCTCAGTCACTGGGCAGTGGCATCTTATGTTCTGTCAAAATTCACTCCCTTTTGTGATACTTATATTAATTATCAGGCAAAAACTCGACGATAGTTAAGGGTAAATACACATCAGGAACTGAAAGAAGCAAGCTTTCCAGAAACATTGTAATTAAGTGCAAACTAGACACTTTTAATTTTAGAATGTTTACGTAAATCTATACATGTTAATGGACAGAAATGCACGTCTAAATACCCTGAAGTTTGCCCCGGAGTAATGTTGTAATTATCTGGTTATGAGTTGTGCATGTTAATTTTTGCAGATGATTTATCTGGTTTATCTGGCTTTTAAAGACAAGATATTTTCCATCTTTTTTATTTTTACTTTTTTAATGGTCCTATTTTCACAACAGAGCACAGATAGCATATTTAACAGTGCATTCCTATAATTATGAGTGAAGGGGGGAAGCACAGGCAAGAGTAGACAACAAGAAGCCAGAGCTGAAGGTGAGGTAGCTACTCAGTTAATCTGTGAGGAGCAGATAACGGGCAATAACACGAAGCCAGCGCAGAGATGTGGCCAGAGTGGCAAGCAGAAAGGATACTTTATCAGCATTGTTTCAACCCAGCTATAACAGTAAGTATTAAAAAAGGAGAAGAAACAATTACAGTAGCGAACCCTAATTGAATTTTGAAATACCTTTTAATAATGTGCAGTAAAGTAACTACCTCTTTACCTAAGCGATAGGGGCAAGTTCTGGATGTGTCCTGCTTACCTGCTTGAATGGAAACACACATCCAATGACAAATTTTGGTTTATTTTGTAACCGAGAGCACATGCTTATGAACTTGCGAATAAGACCTAGCATAAGGACTTTTCAATGCTGTGAGTATTTTTGTTCAGGGGGCCTGGGCTAGGCATGAAACCCCTCCATTGTAAATATATTTGAGCGTGTGTTTTGTCTGAAAAGTAATCAAAGATACGGATTATATGAGCCTTCAATATTCATTGTTATTTACCTCTGAAAGATTCAGCTGGTTTGCTTTGTGATTGCTTTTCTAAAGGAAATGATGCATTGTAATCAATTTACTGTGTGAGGTTTTAAATGTCAGGGACATTTTTGTTACTTAACTAGCAGACTCATGCAGTAAGGGATGATGCAGACTTTTTGAAGTAAGGCTATTTTAAGGATTAACTTCTAAGAGATTTTGGGTTCAGCATACCTAAGTACAGTATATGCTTTCTTGTTATTTGGGGTTTTTTAATTTAAAGTTGAACAGCATTTCAGGCAACAGCTAAGATGCATGAATTGAGTTACATTTTTGAGATTTTATTTCGCTCCATCGCTATTTTTCTGATGATTCTTTTAAATGTGATAAGTACACAAACTATTGACTGAGATCACTTTGAGTATTGACACTGTGTTTGAAAGTTGTTGGGAAATAGTAATTTTTTTATTATCAAAATGCGTATTTGAGTGTATAATTCAATTAAAATGTCATAATCATAAAATGTTTAAAGAAGCAAATCGCTCTATGCGCTAATTTGAAAAAAAGAACTTTTTAAATGGAACTGCATGTAGCTTTTGTAGATCCTTAGGCCTCTCTTCACTGTTGGTTGAGTTTATTTAAAGAGCTTTTCTAGTCACCTTTGAACCCAAATGATTTCTCCAGATGTACAGAAGTGAACAATGTAAAAATCTTGCTGCTTCAGCAGAACAGGATCCAGCTGGCAGGGAACTGGATCTGCAAGTCATTGGTTACAGCTGTGTTTCGATTTATGTGATGGTTGAAAAAATAAATTACTGGATTAAATGGCTAGAAAGAGGACTCTTTGTTTAGCCCTTGTGTGGGGACTGAAAGTGTTTATGGTGCTGTTTTCTGCAGAGCCTTTGCAAAGTAAGCCGGACAAATAGACTTATTCAAAACTTCTCTGAAATGTTGCGCATTCAGCTTTATTTCTTTACAGAAGAAACTGTATGTTTTTGTGTAATGCTGTCAGCCAGCAACCGTTTTTAAGGTCTCTTGGCCTTTGAGAGTGGCGGTAGCATTTTAGCAATGTCTTTTAGGCATCGCAGTTTATCATTGGAAGGCAGTTTCCTTTAGTTAAAGGTTTTAAAATGCGTTTCTTGGCATGCACACAAATACATGTAGGGACTCTTTCAAACTCATAACTCTTTAATGGGTTTAATATTTCAGCTTTGTATACCACTTACCTTTTGCTCTACATAATAATGCTGATGTAATTGTAAATCGGGTGCACAATAATTTACAGAGCACGCACAATGAAATTAGAAACTAATGCCAAGTGTTTGGATTATCATATATCTTATTTTAATGTTCTAACGATGTAGGTGAATAATTTCTTCAAGACAGTGATTATGTCTTATTACCTGATATCCTGATTCTGCAAAGATTTACATGCTTAATTTTACTGAACAGTTCCACTCTCTTTGCTAGGGCTGCACGGAGCATACAGCTCATCACAGCTTTGTTAGCTGCTTTTGCTAAGAAATGTGTTGACTTTTTAAAAATTCTTTGTAAGTTTATGGTCCTGTGAAATCCCCTTTTCTACTGAAGGAAGCTTGGGTTGAAGGAGTTGACACATAACTTCTTGCAGTGAAGTCCCGACTCCGCTGAAGTCTCTGGGCATTTTGCCACTGACTTCTCTTAGGCTACAATTTCACCTTTAGAACTGGATTTTAATGCTTTTACTTATAACAAATATCACAAGACCCACCAGTGATTTCTCATAAGTAGTGCAACTGCTTGGGAAGTGATAGGCTACCAAATGTGAACAAAACATTTGATATTAGACCAACAATAGTTTTAAAGGCTTCTTGCAGATGCTATGGAAAGATAAATAATAACATATAACTTTCAGTCACGACAGACAGTGAGCATATAGTGCATTTTTTAAAGCTTTAGCTGGCTTTCAGCATAATAGTGTGCAAAGCCAGGAGCTTTTCAGCACTTATATCTGTTTATTCAGCAATATTTCCTAGCAATTATTTTAGGCTGACCATTTAGTTTCATTTTACAGTCATAAAGCAGTCAGTAGCTGTAGCCGGGTATCAGTTACATTCTATTTATTAAAACATTTCTAAAAGAGTGTATAAACATGGAAAATCATAGTTGTGATTAGATGATAATTGTTGTCCTATCAAGATCTAATTACTTTTCTAAAAACAGTTTGCACAAATCATTTTCAAAGGATCGCCTTTATAAAATCCTACAAAATGCTGACCAAGGAGAGCTAAATACCAGAACAGGAGTTCTTTTCCAAGGCAAAAATGAAATCAAACAAGTTGGCCAAGTTCCATCATAAGCCACCCTCAGAAATACCAGAGAGGCTTAAAATATTTTAAATAGAATAATTCCCCTCCCCCCTTTTTTATTGTTGTCCCCAAGCAGCATTATTGCATTAAGAGCCATGCGACAGAAAGTCGTGGTGATGCAGAATAAATAACCATAATGTATCAAAAGCAGACAAAGGTGTGATTGATCTGTCTGGAATTGGCAGACTCTTTCGCTGTGTCAGGCTGTTTCTTTGATCAATGAAGGTATAGCCTCTGACCCTTAAAAAAAATCAATGAGATTGATTGAAAGGAGAGAGAGAACTATGAGAATGCAGGATAGCTTTAACCTTCACTGTCTAGAAAATGTAAAATATTCTCGTTTTGCAGCATTGAACCTGCTATTTTGTATTTTCTTATTAAAATGCTTTGCTTTTCCCCAGCCTACTTTTGAAACCTCTTAAAGCTGTAGAAATGGTGTGTCTGAATGTTTCTCACAAATGTTTATCTTCAAATGACATTGTTAAGAAAATAAGAAGTTTTTTTAATATAGCAAAATTCTGTACATTCTGTTACTCTTTGCAGTGCGTACAGAGTGCCTTTAATTTCCTTTTATACACTACGATTCTTATTTGACATATAGGTATTCAAGAGTCAGTGCTCAGTAAAATAGTTCAGATCATTTCAGAGACACTGCCCATCTAAATAAAGGTACTTGAATTGCCCTATTTGTAGGATCAGGCCCACTAACGATTGCAACAATAGTGTGAGACCAGCATGGAGGGGTGCCTTCTGGGAATAAACATATTTTGGCAACCTTGTTCCACATAATCTTGCATTTTTATCGGTTGTATATATATCTCTACAGACATGTATACCTAATTAGTAAGGAAAGAGTAAAAATGTCATACTGGTAAATTTATGAAGCGGGGTTTTTAAAATAGTGCTTGGCAGTTTACGTCTTTCTTAGTGAACAGACTGCAAATGCAAACTTGACTCTTTAGTCAAAAACAGTTTTATGAACAGTTGGAATTTCATTTTAGCACCAGGCCCTTTCTCCACATTTTGCCGATGATGTATTAAGCAGTAACACAAAGCAATTAGTGAAGTAAGTATAAAAAGTGTTCATAAACAGAAAAGTTAATTCATTCGTTATTTTGTGCTTTTGAAGCTCAAGAAAACATCGTTGAAAAAAATAAATACCACAGTGGTTAGTTTTCACAAATAATTACTTTTTTAATTGAAAATGTCAGTGAAATCAAGGTCTATTGAATAGTATTCATATACTTTCAAAGTAATTCAGACTGCAATAATTTCTGCTGTCATATGTCTGTGTTTTAATAAAGGGCAGGTAAATTGACAAGTCAGCAAGGAGACGGGATAATAGCATTTCTCGAGTAAGAAGGAGCTTGCGTAGGGAGAGAAGGATATTGCTGTTTGTCTCTATTTTTATTTGTGTGATTTCCTTTCTGCAATAGATTGTGTAGGCTACATATATTTTTAATACTTCACGATCAGGTGGGAATTTCAGCTAAGTTGCAAAAGGCGCTGTTACTAAAAAAAATAAGGCAAAGTCTGGGTGTAGCATTTCTAAACAAGAAATTTAGAGGGTAGATTTTTGAGATAGATCTGGGACTGGGTAGCTGCGGGATTTTTCTGAAGTCTTTATCCCCTCGCTGTTCCTCAGTGAGGTGAGAAGGTATCATGGACAATCATACAAAACTATGGCATATGCTTGGACACAGGTCACTCCAATAGTCTCATTCTTCTAAGTCATTTGAATGTTACATTAAAGGAAGCTAAACCTTTTATTTTAATGGGTATCCCTTTCATGTGCACTGTGATGAGGAAACTTTTGCTCCTAGAGAAAGAAGAGGGATGAGGGTGTTCCCCCCCAGCTGGAGCACACTGAGAATATGAGGATGAGAACTGCAAAATCAGAATAACATTTGATATTAGTGTATTCCTCCCTTCCTGTAGGACACGTTCTGATTTTGCTTTACTAATATCTAATTCCTGTCATCGCATTCTCTTAACATTATTATTTGTTATTCTGGAGAATCATTATCTTTCACACAAAATTTGTATTAATATTGCAACTGAGCTTACTCTTGCTGTCTGAGGAACAAAAGGCTTATCCTATGTTTGAATGGGTCTTGATATCTGACATCCACATCCACCCTCACCTCTCCTCCCTCTCTGTCCGTAAGTAATAATCCAGGAAACACCTTTGTTTTCTTTTTTTCCTTTTCTTTTTTTTTTTTTTTTTTTTT
>VUYV01000089.1:578399-619197 GCA_008711295.1 Anarhynchus alexandrinus
TTTTTTTTTTTTTTTTTTTTTTTTTTAATTTTTGGGTGGTTTCAGCAATGGCTGCTACTCTCATTCTGTTCTTCATGTACACAAACTGCATCTTTCCAGTGTGGATGTGAATGCTGTCCCCTTGTGGATGATGCTTACAGTCTTAACTGCTGCCTGCAAAACTGAGCAGTCCCCTTCATCCAGTTTAAGGTGGTGTCTGGTGCGTTGCATTCATTTAGCATTACTAAAGGACAGAATTAAGGTTCTTTTTGTATCTCATCCCACTGTCAGCTAAATCTTTCCCAGAAAAGATGCAAAGCTGAGGTCATTTTTTTCCATCTGTGAGGGGTCAGTTACTGAAACAAAGTCGCTCCTGGCTGAGGTATAAGCCTGTTAAAAAGCGCCTGTGCTAGCAGCTGAATAATTTTCTAGACCAATTTTTACCATTTCTACTAATGAAAACAGCTGGGTCATTAAATCCAGCAATCGATCTCCAATTATAACCTGTCTTGGATAGCACGGCACCCTGCCCCAGCAGGTGCCCTCCCCGCAGACAGACCCCCGGCCTCAGCCTCTGCCTCTGCCTCTGCCGTGAAACACCTCTTTGCTGCCCCTGTCCATCCCCACTCTTGGCACCTCTAGGGGCACAAACTCCTCCGTAAAATGTTATTGCTGCGGCACGGGGGCTGATTCTGCTATTTGGCATTGACGGGGCTGCAGGGACTAAGGCTGTGCATTCGGTCTCTCCAGCTGAAAAGCAGATCTATGGTTAAAAAAGGTGTGGTTCCGCTCGGAAACAGAGGCAGTGTGTACAGACAGTGATGTAACTGTAAATGTAGTGGGGTTTTCTTTCACTATTATTATTTGAGTCTTACCAGCAGAATAAATCAAATTTAAGATACCAAAATTCTGGATACCTACTACCTGGCTTTTTTCTTTCCTCCTGAGAAACTGAGAGAAGGGTATGTGACAGTTGCTGGAGCATTTCTATGAAAAGCTTTACGATCTTTTCAGGACCTGCACAGGAATAAAAAAAAAAAGTCAAATGGATGACATTTAATCTTCATACGGCGAATAGTAATTACAGGCAAGATTTTAAAGTGGCTCTGCTCGTATTCAAACCGGGTGGTACTTTTCTCCTTGCATTGCATGGGGATTTACTGTACCGTGGATGCAAAATGTAAATGATTGGGCAATTCAGTGAAATTCAGACATGCACGCAAAAATGTCTTTCCAACTTTTTCGCACGTACCCTTAAACTGAAAATGGATTTTCCTGGTGGTTGATTAACCAGAAATGAGTTGTTGTTCTCTAGGTTGAGGGGAGAGGAGTTCTATAATATTCGATTAGTGAAAGGAGTGAACGGCTTCAGGTTAATTCAACTAGTCTTCTATTTTTAATCTCCAAGGAAACAGCTGAGTTGAATGTTAATTAAACAGCAGTCTTTGATCCACCCAGCCACTCCCAGAGGCATAATAATAGTATATAAACGCACACACAGCAAATGTATAATAGGTACATTTAAGAGAGTGCATCTAACCTTGCCGTATTCACATTTAAAACATTTCTTGCTGACCCATTCTTATATTATTTAAATAGGGGAAGGGAAAAACAGGGGAAAATGCTAAGTTAAACTTTGATTATCTGGAAGGTAGGGCAGCAGAGCAAGTGTGAGCTCCTATTTTGAGGATGTATAAGGGTTAATGATTAGAAGAGTGGAATCAGGAAAGACCTTAAGCCCAGATCTATGACACTGGTAATTGAGCTGATTGATTACGACATCTCGTTTCAGACGACTATTGATTTAATCTAGTCTGCAGTCCCATTGGCCCCAGAGGTGCTCCCGAGCGAGGCTCAGCACTTGAACCTGGGTACTCTTCCCTACTCACCGTCTGGATATAAATTTCCAGAATCTGCAGCCATTTATAATTTTCACTCATCTTTATGCTTTTATTCAAAAGCTTCTAATTTCAGCAGTCTAATGTTTTTAACCGTTGAGGGGGCAGACGCAGGGAAAATGAGATGGCACGGACTGAAAAGGGTGGGTTTTTTTGGAAAAAAAAAAAAAAAGGCAAGACAGAGAGCTGGGGCTATGTGGCTAGTATTTGCATCTGTTGTTTCTGATTCGCAGAGCTAGCAAAGACTGCTTTTGGAGGCAGTCCACAAAGCTGGGCTATCAGTAGGCAGTTTGCTGTACGCGCACGTTCAATTATTAAAATAGTAGACTTTTTTTTCTGTCTGATAGCCATAGCGAGGTCATGACATTAATTTATCCAGGGTATTGTGGGTAACTATACAGAAAAAAAGCATAAAGGGCACAGATGCTGGAGCAGCAAAAAATGGATGGGTCTAAGCAAAAGGAGATTAAGAGGCGATGACCAATCTAATGAACGTATAGCAGTAAGAAGCCGGCATCCGTCACAGACTATTGATGGCAATAAGTATTTTAAGCCATGCTGTGCATGTGTTAATTTTTTTTTTTTTTATACCTCAGTAAATGCTAAGCTGAATGCTGTAATCCTGTATTTTTTCAGTTTCCCAAATCTGATTTCGGTCTTGTTTTTGTTGTCTCATGCTTGGCGTTCTCTGCTCACTCTCTGTCTCTGTCTGTGGGTGTGTGTCTGTCTCCATCTCTCCCTTTCTCTGAGATTACAAACTTAACTGTTTCCTAATTGTCTACTTTCCTCCATCCTTTACCTAAGAAATTAATTACCATCACGACGACCGGTCATAAGCACGTACGAACTGGGCTTGGGGCGTGTACCCCGGCATTTTGGCTTCCTTTCTTTACTTCGGGGCTGCGCGGTGTTTTCTTTTGGACCTTTCCCGCGAGTGGATGCCCTTCACGTTTGCTGCCGCCGTAAGGTTGCCAAACGGCTACCTGAGCCGGGACTGCGGTGTAGCACTGCATCCTGGGACCTGCCTGCCCGGCTACGCCGAGAGTTTCTACGGCACCAGGCAGCTTTGAGAATTGGCTGGCGAATTGCGTATCACCTGTCCCCCCCCTCTGGTAAATAATTTTTATACCGCGAATCACAGTGGTGTGGTATTGTCTGGAAAAATAATTCCCAAATACCGTTGGCGTAAAAAGGGAAAAGCCGAAAGATTGTCAACACCGTAAGTCATTAAAGTCCCTTGCCTTAAGAACAAAGGAACAAGGTAAAAATGCACACAATAATTATGCTCTGTGGATTTTCATAGCCTGTCAGACAACTTGTGCCTGTGTTTCAGTTAACAGCCTTTGTGCTTTGTTTTGTGTTGTGTGTTTTATATACGCGTCTTGAGTTTCTCTGTGTGTGTGTACGTGTATATTCGATGTACGTGTATGTGTGCAGACTGCTCTACCAACACGGAGCAAATACCGTACAGTTAAATACACAAGCGTAGCTCAAACATGCGTTTTCAGTACTCGGTGTGGTGGTGCGGGTGTATTGCCATTGTTCTCTCGCAGTGCTCCCTCTGACGCAAGCAGCTATTATTTTTTATTTTATTATTTTAGTGAAGAAGTCTAAAAGAAAAAAAAAGAAAAAAAAATTACTGAGTCCGATTAAATACTGATTGATGCCCAGAAACTCACTATTTCAGTACAGTGAATGGTGATTCAGACCCTGGCAGTGTTTTGGCTATGAGACAATTCCTACTTATAAAGAGCACAATGAGGGGGAGGGAGGGGGGGAAGAAAAAAGATAGCATTAATTTTGAGGAAGATTAATATTAGTCTTTTTAATGTTCTTTATTTTCTGAAGAAATGAATCCTTGTAGCTTTTGAGAGCTAGCGTGTCCTTCCCACTGGTATTTATTCGAGCAAAGGAAAAAATGAAGAAGGCGTAGAATAAACTCCTAAGACTGTTCAAGAATTACTGGCATTATTTCTCTCTACATCACGTGTGAGCCTGGGTTGCCTGCTATTCCTGAGGCAGAGGATCGAGGATGAAAGTCTGTGTGTCAGAGCCTGTTTTCACAACTGCATTTGGAGATCTGTCTTATTGATTAGGAAAAAAAGGGGGTGGGAATAGGAGTGTGAGGTGAGGGGAGGACCGACTGACTACTGGCTTATTGCAGCTCAAGACATTTTCTTCCGGAAAGATGTCAAACAACTGAGACACAGCAACAGAGGAAGTAGAAAGGTGGAAAAATAAGAAGAGGGACCCTTTGGAAGAAATGAAGGCATTCCTTATGAGAGCCTTGAGGCTTTTTTTTTCTTCTAACATCTGACCCACAAGGGCTAGAGTGACAGCGTCATGCAAATGCTGCAGTCCAGCAGGTCTGAGAGAGGGTGGATGCTAGAGAGTGAGTTAATGTTAATGATGAGTGCAGTGAAAATACCAGCCGATACCACCCCCTCCACACACAACTGCTCTGAGTCAGCATCCGCTGCTTTGCCTTGCCTTTTTGTGCGCGCGTGTGTGTGTATGTGCGCGCGCATGTGTATGTGTGTGTGTGTGTGTGCGTGTGTGTGCTGGTGACTGTGTGTGTGCATGGAAGGTAAAGCCAGTCAGTCAGTGAGAAGCAAAGGTACGTTTGAGAGCAACTAAAATCTGACTGATTTCCATCTTCAGAGCATCAGATGTATTCCCTAAAGAGGATGGGTCTATGCGATGGGGGTGGTATAATTATGTTAATGTCATATTTATAGAGGGGAGAGATTTTTCATTCTAATTATTGATTTGAAAGCTGTGGTCAAAACTGTTTGTTAAATCATGATCAGCTTTAAAAAAAGAAATTGAATGAAATCTAGGGGCTGCTATACATATATATATCTCATATATATGTTTTGTTTCGTTTAACTATTTTGTGTCTGAGGCATAACTGATTGAATGGTGCACAGTGACAAAGAAACGGCTCTTATATAATGTTGCATTATATCATCAGCTGAAATAATATTTTAAATAATCCAAAATGTTCTGAAATATGAAGTGTCATTCTGGAGGGGAGGGTGAAGGGCAGGGGTGGGGGTGGGGGGCGCTGGCAAATCTTTTCTTCAGCAGAATGCTCTGTACAGCTTTCTTGTAAATGGATGATTCACCTGTGCGACCAGCAGAGATTCTAATTCTTCCCCCCCCTTCTCTTTTTTTCCTTTTTAAAGCTGAACGGCTTCCCGAAGAGCACTGAGTTTTCTATGCCAGATTCTGCTCCAGTGGCTAGGACCTTTATGGCTGCTGTTTCTTTTGCTCTGGGCTCTGATGGAGGAAAAAAAAAAAAAAAAAAGCCACGATGGATCCTGTCCCTAAAGTAGAAATTTTCTTTTTCGTTCTGCAAACAAGGCTAAAGATCGGAGGAGAATGAATGCGAAAGTAATTCGGGATTGTGGTCGTGCCATTAAAAGTGTTCGGCTTCAGAACGAAATTATTCGGGAAATCCAAGCATTTCTTCTTCCTGTATCGACAGTATTTGAAAGTTATGTGTGCTTTGAGTAATCTGGTTCAAGTGACAACAATCTCTGCATGTCAATGTTTTCTACAGCGTATGGAGCGAAAGCTAGTTTTGCCATTGGAAAGGAAGAAGCTTTTGCTAGCAGTCTGTAGAAGGATTAAATGTTGAACGTGGGGAAGAGGCAAAAAGTGAATACACGCCCAAAGGTTATCCTTGCATCGTGAATGGGTTTAAAGTACTCTGTATCCCAGGGCCCACCTGAACAGTAGGACTAAAAGTATAATGGGGAAGTATTTCAATTAGAAACCCCTTAACAAGCATTTAATCCTTCTTTCAGGCATTAAGGGAAATAGAATAAAATTGTTACTGTACAAATCTGCTGGAAGCAGGTTTTAACCCATTTTTAGACGTTTCCCTCTAATGCATTATAATATGGCTACTTGCAAGACGAGGCAGTGAAGATTTTTTTCCTGTGTTCTTTGTTTTTTCTTTTCAAAACTTAAGGACTATACTCTAAGAAAAGTCTGTTCAGTCAGCTGATACATTGTTTGAATGTATGTATGTGTATTGCCTGCTTATTTGGTCTTTTCTGCCCCCTACTTGAAACTGTGGTTTGTTTATTTGGGGGGAAGGAGGGGTTGTTGATTTGGGGGGATGTTGTTTTTGGGGGTTGTTTTGGTGGTTTTTTTTAGCAATAGCAGTGAAAGTTTTACTGACAGCGAGTATGA
This sequence comes from Anarhynchus alexandrinus, assembly GCA_008711295.1. NCBI lineage: Eukaryota > Metazoa > Chordata > Aves > Charadriiformes > Charadriidae > Anarhynchus > Anarhynchus alexandrinus. The sequence continues at coordinate 584,480 of VUYV01000089.1, forward strand.
CTACTAAGCAATTCAGTTTATTGGAAGACGAATTCTACTGGATCATATCAGACTTTTCCTAGTCCCTGAGACCCTAACTTGTGAGGTTTTTTAGCAACAATCACAAGTCAGGCTCTTGGGACCTAGGCGGAGGGGAACCAGCAGCTTTGGACTGTGATTGTTTCTCTGCAGAATTTAGAGAACCAAAGGAGCTTTCCTTGTCTGGAAGGGAAAAAAGGAAAAATTACCTATTTCAAATGTTAAGCAGCAGAACTGTTCCTAAACAAAAAAAAACCTGTTATCCATCATTGTGCAACATTAGGATGTTACATATTTATATGTTTAGAAAACTGGACTACATGCCATGTAATATTTAGCATTAAAATTTAAACTGAATGCCAGTTTGTACCTTAAAAAAAAAAACAAACAAAAAACAAACCAAAAAATCCCAACTCAAAACAGATACTAAAATACACAAAAGGCTTTCAACCATATTATTATTATTATTATTATAGACAATTCTGAAAGATAGTTACTGCAAAGTGTGTTACAATACCATATAAATGTATTGTAACAGCGTTAATTAACTTTTAAAACATAAAGCATCAACACTGATGTTTTGAGGCCTAGAAAACATTCATTCTATTATTGTTTGAATAATTATTTCAGTCCACAGGAAAACTGTTGCTCAGCTTTTCCTGTAACATGGGACGAAGATTATTTTGTAGTTAGGTGCCATTATTTTTCTTTGTCTAAATGAAAACACAGTATGGCATTTAAAGTATTCTCTCATTTAATTTACATTTTAATCTGATAGAGAATATTGGTCTAAAAATTGTGTGACAGCATTAAAATAACTTTGCACACAGAATCACATTTCTTGCACCTGTTCAATTTAAACTGAGCCGGCAATACTCTGAGCAGCGGACTCACCTGCTAGCCTCTCCATCACAAAAAACCATGACAAAACCCAGAGTGAGCTTTAGGTTGTCCCTCATCTGTTAAGTACTTCACTGACTTTGCATAAGAAGATTCACAAGCACACAAGTTGTTCTGCACTGTTCATTAGCCTTGAACTTCTGATCTACAACGCATAATTTGATTTGTATTTCTTAATATTTTATAGGTGGGTTAGTCTGGAGTCATTTTTCTCTGTTTCCTGTGTCTAACCCAAGATGCTGCAGGACCTTGTTGATACATCAGACTTCACTGAGACAAAGGCTTCACACAGATCAGGCATCTAAACTATTTGTTCGTTTCAGAAGCGGTATTTTGGCTGCAGTATATTTTTTCCACTTGTGTGGGAGGAATTGTGTTTTATTGTAAACATCAACACTATTGTTAAAATAAATTGTTCTTATCTGTTAGTATAATACTTTTTCTTGTTGTCTTATTTTCTTAAGAGACAGAAACTATGCACTGTGCATAGTTTTCAAGTTGCCCAAGATATAATTAGTCTTTAAATAGTCATAAAAATATTGCCTTAGCAATTACAATGATGATACAGTTCCTGTAAATATGCAATTCTTTTCTTTGCAAACTGACAATCCCACATGCTAAGAACACTCAAAAGAGCTACTTGCAAACATTCAGACACAGAGGTAATTTTTTAACAGAGGTGTGTTATTCAACATTGACTTCTGTTTCAGTAATATTAGAAAAGTAGATCTGAATGTGTGTAGAAAAGGTGAACGTACCCAGCTAGGTGCTACACTCATGACGCGTTTCAGTAGCAACTGATGTATATTATGTACAATAGTTTTCAGTATCGAAAACAGTCTATTTAAGATACTGATCAGGTGAACAGGTATTCTGTTCATTCAAGCAATATAATGGGATAAAACTGTCTTGTGTGTAGGTATATACATGTCAATAAACAATTTAAATTATGCATGGTATTTATCAAAATAAAAATCCTTATAGATGTAGTCAGATATACGCTGCACACATCTGCAAATATTAACGATTTTCATAGCATTTATTTTTGAATCAGCAAAATGTACTTGAATGTGGATGGTTCACATTCAGCACTCTGAATTCATTTTGCTTTTAATACTGTACGTACAATGAAGGTGAAACTGTAGTGTGAAGCGTCTGTCTCTGTCAGTCTGAAGATTTCAAGTATGCTCTCCTCTGTGGTGAGAGTGAGAAGAAAATGAATCATTAGAAAGCCCTACCTGGCTTATTTGGTGCTACAGCAAAAGCCGTAAATATGCAGCACTGCCTCTGCATTACTGCTTGAATTGGGATAACTCCAGTGGCTCTTCTCTTGCCCATTGTACTCACTGCTGCCCCTTGCCATAGAGATGAAAAAGTTGGTACAGTGCCTTTCTTTTTCCCTCCTCCCTCCTCTTCCCCAGTTTCAACCCAGCAAAACCAACCTCTGGTACACATTGACCTCCTTGTGGTGGGGCAGAGGCGGATGGAGGGGAGGAAGAATCCCTACCTTCACTCGGGCAGAACTCCCACCAAGATCACCAGGATGTTTCCCTGTCCTGGGACTACGTGACAATGCCCACAGACACCCTGCAGAAAGCAGTCTTATTTACACATTGACAGTATATGTAAGCTGTCTCTATTAGCACAAATAAATAGAAAGCATCATCTTGAGAATGCTATGCTTAGATCTATGTACAGAATTTCAATATATTCTCATCGCTATATGACTTTATGTTGTTTCAGTCCAAAATGCTTTTAAATGCTATTTAATATGTGATTTTGGAGTAATCAGCTTGTGCTACAACAAAAACAAAAAACCAAAACACAAGCTCTTGCAAAGGGCGAGGAAGAGAGAGAGAGTGAAAATGATGCGTGGTGCATACAAAAAAGGAATGATATTAACAATTCGATGAATTCCTAGTTGGTAGACCAGACTGAGCCAGACGCATATATTAACGGCTGTCTGCTGCTGATGTGAGCCTGCTCAATGCGGTGGAAATGAAGGATCACCTAGTCTCTGACACCAGCTTATTTGTACGTTTTAATTTTAAAAAGGAAAATCACTGTTTTACATAAACATCTTAACCCCTGCATGATTTTCTTTCTTTTTTCCTCCCTCATATTGTTTGCTAATTTACTGTCAACTTAAAGTGCTGTTTAGCTACAGCCCAACAAAACATCAGTCAAAAAGCAGAGGGAAGTATTAGCTTCTCTTTTGTCTGCCATGTAGAATTGGGTTATTATTATGATAATTGTCTACTTTAATTTTTAGTCTTCATGGGAGATGCAACAATTCTCCAGAGCTTCATTTTTGAAGCATTTTAAGTTTCAACAAGATACCATTTCGTTTTAAACCTAACCCCCCCAAAAAATGCGTATAGCTCGAGCTGGGGTGATTTGACCAATTCTTTTTGTTAACCTGAAAATCTTTAGCATCTTAATAGAATATTACATATATGGGACAGGATTTCTTTTCAAACCATATAAACACTAGGATCCATTAATACAGTGCTGAAGACTGTTACATGAGTCAGGGGAATTCCAATCCAAGTTAATTACCGCTGGAATTAGAGGAAAGAATATTTTACTCAAAGTTGTATAACAAGAATCTACAATTATCACATTTCAGGGCATTGCTCTATTCATTTGATGAAAAACGTCAATGAAGTTTAACAGAAGATGTTATGCATTTCCATGGGTAATGAAAATCTGCACATTCACGATTAGCTAACACAACATTTTCAGTGTGTTAATATTCAGTGCAGCAAAAATTTCTGTAGGCAGTAAATGTAGCCATCATTTTGATTTGCCCATATGATGATTATGCTCAGTTCCTGACTGGGTACTTAATTTCACACTGAAAAGCAGTCATCTCCTCTTAGGCACTGGCTGTAGCCTACAAAAAAAAAATAATAAAAAAAAAAAAAGACAGACCCACTGGTGCCTGAGGTCTATAGCTACCCAGGTACTCAGATAGATAGATGCAATAGAAAAAAAAAATCCGGGATCCTATAAAAATGGCATCTGAAACTGTATCGCTCAATTAAAAGTAGATTTATTTGTTATGTTCATTTAAAGTACTTTTGTCCAAACAACGTATCTGTGACATTCATGACCTTGTTAATTTTTTTTCATTTTTTGACGACTACAATAGGCACCTTCAGAGTTTGTTGGATGCTGCATCATTCCATTCCTTGGCAACACTAGAGTTATTCTTGCCTGGTGAGTTATATTCTGAGCAGAATCTAGCTACAGTAATTTGTGTGCAAAGCTATGCTTTACTTGCAGTGCCTGAGTAGCAACAAGTGGACAGGCTATGGAAGTCTTAGAGAGTAAGTGAACATAAGATTATTAAGATCAACACTGACAAAACTATTTCATCTTTATAAATGTCTTTAACCTATTTAGTAGGATTTAAAATTGATCACAGAATCATCCGGTCAATTATAGACTAAAGTTTATCTGGTGGGCTTTCAGGATTGCAATCTTTACTTCTGTTCCTGCTTATTTAGGAGTTAAGGATTAGTCGTAATTGTACTATAAACGAGATACAGTAATGATAGTTTGAACAATATGAGTATCCTATAGGGAAAAAGGCAGATAATATTCTGTACTTCTCTTCCGCTTGTTAGCTGTTACAATGGGGCTGTGATTCTTTACAAGGAGCATATTCGTTTATTTAAATGACCAAGCAAATCAACAAGGTTCTGTTGAGTAGTTTAGGGCTGGTAATTTTGGTTTTGGTTTTGGGTGGTTTTCTTCCAGCACCACCACTCCCCCCCCCTCCCCAACTTCTTTTCTTGGATGTGTGCGTGTCATGCATGGGAAGGTATGAAGAAAAACAGCTATTCAGCACAGACACGTCCCACCCCTTTAATTAAGCTTTTCCTGGACTATGTAAAAACACAGGCAATGTGTAAATCCCATTTGTGGTTGGGTTTTTTTTTTATTTTATTTTATTTTATTTTAACAGATTCCTAAGTATTATATTAAGATACCTCAGTGATGAAATACGTATGAAAATTGTTGCACTAGTAAGTCACTGGATACTGAAAGGGCTGGATGGCATCGGCACGGAGCCAACTGGAAGATTTCTTTTTCATTTAATTCCTTTCACCTAGTAGGCTCCTTAAGCATTAGGCAGAACCCAGTATGTGGCTAAGTTATTGCTCTAGTGTTCACCACACAAAAAGCACAGTCTTAGCATTTGTAAATTTTCTTCAGGGAGGTTTCTAATCTAGACAGCATTTGCGTTTGGGGATTACACCACAGTCTGTTCCCCACCACCTCCCCCTCTAACATGTAGTCCTTTCAACTTCTTCAAAGAAGTGGGGAAAAGTAGGTTCTTTTATTAATAGCAGAAAACAAACCGACTGCTGGACTTCCGTGGCAGAGCTCACATAATGCGGCAGGGTGGGAACTGTAACAAAGAATGCTTGAATGCACTAAACGTATAGTGAAACCCCATTTACATTCACTGATGGAGCTTAAAGTACAATAAGTGAGAAGTTTAAAGTAGAAATAAGCGGGGCCATGAAAAGACTTCAGTGAAGGTAGATATTTCTTGAAAAGTTTAGCGCAGGATTTAATTTCAAACTCAAGTCTTTCCTAGCAGAATGCATTTCTTCGTAATACATCCCTTTACTCAAAGCATCTCTACCAGATGAGGGTGAATCAGATGAAGCAAGTATCTTCAATGCATAAAGAAGTAGATTCTGCTTATCCGATTTATACACTGATTTTCATACAAGTGAGACAGTTAGCAGTGGAAAAGTCTTCGTCGTTCGCCGTCTGTTCCTCTGCACTCTCTCTGCTCTGCAAGCTGCCTTTGATGTGAAAGAAAAAACTCTGTGTCCAGAAATAAGTTTGATTGTGGGATCCTCCCATGATTTCTAGTTTTCTCTACTTCTAAAATTTCTGTGTACGTGTTGGTGTAGGTATGCCGGAGAATTAGACCAGTTGTTTGGGTTTTTTTCTGCTAAAGGTTATTCTGTGAAATAGAATCACAATATTACTAGTGAGTGGCTGTCACCTCTCACCTTCTCTTCTCTTCCCCCATGGTAATTATATCTTGGCTGCATCCCCTTCCACAGCCCCACTGTAAGGCTCTACAAGATGCCAGCTTTGTTCTCCTAAGAGTTTGAATTAGCCTTGCTCACACTTTTTGCATTTGTCTCCATGGTGGTTCTTCATCCTGAACGTGAAGGACAGATAAATTGGCCCTACCTGTACCTTTTTCCAGAATCTGCATCCCCTCCCTCAGCCCTGTTCAGAAACCACCGGTTGTCAGAGGTTATAGTTGGGGTTTCTATTGGGTTTCTAGTTGCAGTTTTCCAGATAAAACTCTTCTTCTTGTTCATTTTCTTCTGAAGAATGGCACGATAGCCCTGGTAGCTGCACAGCTGGAACAGAGGATCATTTCTGGCACATCAGATTTAATAACTGTGATTTGGGGAGCAGGGGGATGGGTATGGAATAACATTCTGCTGCTCTCTTCAGCGGAGGTAGTTTCAGCTGGTGATGTGCATGAAACATTCGCTACCGGCATTTAGTCGGGTTCGCATTTCCAGAAGTTTTGACGGTCGGTCCTTATCCTCGAGCAGCCTAGTTCTGCTTCGGGCAGGCAGCAGGCAGGCAGTTCTGCTCCGCAGACCCTCGCCGCAGGCTTGCGGCGCCTGCCCTCCTGCCGGCAGCCGGCACCAGCATCATCCGGGCACGGCACCGGCCATGCACACCACCTCACCCTCCGTATCCGTGCGGGGTCCCAACAGCGTGGACATGGGCTTTGAGCAAGCCTGGTGCGTGAAATGGCAGGTGCAGCCATTTTGTGGTGGGATTTACAGCTTTTCACTGCGAGCGGAGGGTTCATCTCCCTGTTGGGAAGATTTCTCACAAGGCTGAGGATACACAGTGCTTATAGCTCCGGCTCATGTATTTATGTACACACACTGGAGTATCCAGGGAGTTAGATTTACTGTTAGATTTTAAATAAACCTAGGAGACTGTGCTTTTCTGGAGTTTACTATGTCAGCATATTATTTTGGATATTAATTCTCAAACTTATGCCTCTTTCTGAAACAGATGAGTATAGTCAAAATATTGAGTCATTGGGGCACCCAGTTCTAAAGCAACGGCTGGACGTTTAAAAGCGAAACAGGTTACCGATGCACTGTTGGAAACCGCTCCCGACTGACTCAGAGGGTTAGATTTCTTGTGGGTGTTGCCGGTATCTGAGTATTGAGCTTTTATGAGTTAATAAATTCCAAAGGCTGCAGTTTGGCTTTCTGAAATTTGGTAATCATTCCCTAAATGCTAGTGGGAAATCAAAATTACTACATGTAATAACTAACACTTTTAAAAACCCTTCAAATGTTTCCAAACTGCCGCCTACGTGCTCTTCTTTCCCGCCTCGATGGCTAAAGACCTGGGGTCACTTCCTGGCACCCAGCGTGAACACAGAGCTCCCTTTCAGAGAGCCGACCTTTACTTTCCTTCCCTGACACTTGCCCTGTGTTGTCCGGGCAGAGCGTGGGCTCTTTACCGTGGGGACTCCCACTCTCTAACTGGGAGCACTGTAACTCGCACGGTGGGACCTTGACTTTGGTTAGACCTCTGAGGCTGCAGTATAATGCAAATAATAGCAAAGCTTTCAGTGGTCAGTAGGAGGTCATTATTTACTGCGGTGGTGTGAGAGGACATTTTATATATTTCTTTTACAGCCCTCCTTCATGCTATTTGTACTTCAGGTGTTCGCAGTAACTTACTGCTGTGGCTGGGAAGAGAGAAGAGCACATCTGAACAAGCTGTGGGGATCTCACATCCCAGTGTTCATCTAGTCTCCATTGAGACTCTTCAACTTTGTTTTGGCATCCACATTTACTTTTTTTCAGATTAATATTTTTAATGGCTCTCATGATCTTCTGCAATAGCTAGTAAGAAAAAAAAAACATGTTAATGAGTAGCTTCAAAGAGAGTCCCTGGGGTCAGCATTTTTCTATAAAGCAGTCTTATGTGTCTCAATACTGCACGATTTTACTCTGGCCAAAAAACCCTTCAGCTGGCATCCAGCTCAGATTATGAAGTGACTGCAGAAATTAATATCTGCAGTAGTCTTCTCAGAGGACTTGCAGTCTCTCCTGTCCTGTGGTAAAACATGTGGCTGGATGCCATCTGCACTTCACTGAACCAGGAAACATGGTACCACACAAGGCTTGTGCCTTACATGCGCTGGGCAAGGAAGACAGCCAGACATCTCCTCCTTCTTTCCTTCCCTCCTTTTCCCTCTTCCTTCCCTCCTCCCTTGTGTCTCCCACACATAGCAGAAATATCATGTCTGCTGCCAAGGCAAACTCGATCATCTAGTCTGACTTCCTCCATAAAACATGCCAAAGCATTCACCAAGCAACTCCCACATCAACACCAACAATTTCTGTTTGGTTAGCGTGTATATTTAGGATTTGGGATGGCAGAGAATCCATAATAACCCCCGGAACAGTGTCCCAGTAGTCTATTACATCACTATTAAAAACATAGGCTTTATTTCTAATTGGAATTTGTTTAGCATCAGCTTCCAGCTACTGAAACTTTTCCTGACAATTTAAATGGTCGTTTGCTTTCACCTCTCAGCATTTTCATTGAAAAACTAATGAGATTGTCTTGATTGCCTCACTGTAAGTTAGGTTTTGGGGAAGATCAGGTCGTGTTGCTTGCTCTTGTTTGAACCCGTCCCATTTTGTCAATATCCTCTGCAAATACTAATACCAGCATGAGCGATCTGATGTCAAGAACGGTATTATTAGTTGTGCTAGTAATTCCTATTTTCTTTTGTTTTACTTACTCTCATACTTTGTTTATTCTCTCCTTCACTCCACTATGCTGAGACCACAAGTATAGCTGAAGGAATAATGAGAGAAATATATTTGAAAAAGGCTTGTCTGAGCTACTTGAAGGTGCCCAATTCCAGCTAAAATTAGTAGGAGTTTAGCACCTAAACTGTTAAGTACTTCTGTTGCCTTATTCAAGCAAAACTTTATGTCAATGGGAGCAATAACAGAATTAGCTCATCAGTGTTGGATTTAATATTAGCCAGGTAATTTTTAACCTCCATTAATCTATTTATTGAATAAATTGTGTTTAATTTCAGGAAATGACAGCAGCTGTATTATTCTTACGTTTTGAAAACTTACTTGGTTTCAGCATTTTCTGCGCTTCTAGCGTACTCGAGTTACAGAAATAGATCCTACAGATGGATTAAAACATACCCATGTGTTGAAACCAGGCAATCAGTCTCACATTTTACAGGTATTCATCCAAACAGCTAGGATATAGCTAGCTAAAGGATTATTTTTAATGTGTTTCTCCAAAGTTCTGTAACCTACTCCATTCACAAGGCTTATTTGACCGATCTCAGTAAATCTTCAAGCCTAAATGTTTTATCATTTTTCTATCAAGGGTTTGGGGAGGAGGGGTGTGGGACAACTGATCTTAGATAAGCAATGCAGGTTGGTTGAGAAAGGAGATGGCTGTCATCTGTAGCCTTTCCAGACACAGCAGTACACTTCCAGACAGTCACCTGAGTATTTTCGCTTTGTCTCAACTATAAATCACAGTCTGGTAATGGCCAAGGCTGACACCTTGACATTTTCAAGAAGAGTAAAAGACCTGATTTGAATGGAAATCAATTTCATTTCACAAATCTTGGGATACTCCTCCAAACCTGGTCTTGTTCTTTTTTGTGTCTTATTCAGAATTTCCATGATCATGATAAAGGATTAGTTGTGTTATACAATGACTCACGTTTCCTATGTACAGTTTAAAATTACAGAAATGTGCCTGTGTAAGCAGTGCATCATGGGACCTGGTTCCACGTAGGCGTGGGAAAGAAACTCCCTTTTCTGACAGCCTGTTGAAGGTGATGGGCACAGCTCCTTTGGCTGACGGTGCAACTTTACCTTACCTTTTTACCACCTGCCCAGGCAGTAGCTAGCCTGCACTGGAAGGAAGGAAAGACACGGCTCAAAATGTGCAATCTCACAGCCCTTCCACCCTGGACATGAATGCCTGTGGGGTGCTCCGAAGGGGCGGCAGTGCTGGTACATCAGGATTTCCCATTATGCAATAAATTTTTGTGCTTGTAACTGTGTCTCTGAACCCCAAATGGCCAAGAATTTCTAAAAATTTCCACTGCACTTTTGTTTGTTTGGTTTTTTTTCAAATACAGAAAAAGAAACCCCATGGGAATGGAATTGAAGTTGCTGTTGTTTTTTTTATTTATTTTTTTATTTTATTTTATTTTGCCTGATCTGTAAGAACATATTGTAAAGGCAAGATATTCCCCATTCAAAGAGGGAGGAGAATGAACTTAACGATTGTAGCAGCCATGGTACTGTTGCAGTAAAAGTGTAAGTAAATACAACCCAAAGCTTGCCTTGTTCCAACTGTCTGATATGCAGCACAGCAGCTCTTTTGGAGGAAGGCTGTCTGTGGGAGCACCTCCCTTGTGTTGCAGATGAGGTAGTGCATGTACCCACTGCCCCAGCTAAGGTCTTTGAGGTGGCACCAGACCTTCAGTGACTGAAGGTCCAAAACCGACCCTGAAATATTCTTTCTAATTGTTGCATGAGGAGATACCACACTCTGCAAAATTTCTTACTTGGCAAAATGAAACAATCCAGAGTACACTTTGGTTTAAAAAAAAAGGGGGGGGGGGGGCAGGGGAAGGTGACATAATGTAATGCGTATAAGAGAATCTAAGCCAAATGAGTAAGCTGTGCCTAAATTTGCCAAGAGATACGTTCCTGTGTGAAGCTGAAAAAGGAAAAACATCCTTAGTGTTCAGAGGATTATAAATGTCTGATGGTCACTCCATGTTTAAGCCCTTGAAACAGGATAGCGTGAAACATGTAGCGTTGTCTATGGCAACAGGTGTGAAATCAAAGGTAAGGACTTTTCCTCTCTTTCTGTCTCCCTTGCCTGCTGCACAATGCTCCTGAAAAACCCGTAAGAACCTCATTAAAACCATGCATGTATAACACAGCCCTAGTGCATCGAATGACTTTCAAAGGCCATAGCTAGGTGCCGTCTAGACACTGTCCGTTGGCTTTATCACAGCACATCTTAAGAAGCAGCAAAAGACAGGGCGCTGGTGTGGAAAGAAATGCTAACAATCTAGCAAATTGCTACCATCTAGCCCAGGATCTTTTCTCTCTGACAATAGCTGCTAGCACATGCCCAGGGAAAAGGATAAGATCGGGACAAGTATAGCGATACTTCTCTGTTGTGTTTTCCTGTCTCCCGCAGACTGTAACGCAGCGACTGATAGGTGGCACCAACCTGTTTAAGCACCCTGGGCAGAATTTTTTCCTTTCAACTGTACATTTGTTTGATTACTTCTGCTTTAATTGTGTGAAGACTTTTGGTAACGTAACAATGGTATCTTTTCTTGATTACAAATATCTCCATGTTCTGCAGACCCATTTGTGACTGAGGAGGACTGAGAAAGTGTTGGAGCCCTGTGTAAGTGGTTTGCATGGACTTCCAAGGCGCAACACCTCTATGCAACTTGCATCATTATCCTCACTTAATCTGTTTTCTCTAAGTGGCTTCTTGACAGGTAGAATTTGTAATGTGCAGTTATATGACAGATTTTGCCTGGGGCCAATGTTTTTTTTCTGATACATACAGCTTATTGGCAAACTTTTCAAGCCGCATGCTCTCCTGTACAATGGAGAGATTTTAAGGCGGATTAGATCAGAACTGTGACATTTGGCACTGTGATGTTCTCATGACTGTTTTTATCAGTGCAAATCATGCCCTGGAAGACAGAGGCATCTTGCAGCCGTAGTAGTTTCCATAAACGAATGCTTTGGCCTTGTTAAAGTCAAGGGGAGCTTTTGTCATTGGCTTCAGCTGCTAAGATGTCATCATCAAATTTAAACGTTTTGAAGGAAGGTCATAATCCTTACAAAACACTTAAAATATTTCCACTCCTGAAAAGCTCCATGCTATGAGGTTGATCCTTTTGTACTTAACATATCCCCAAATTGCGTGGGGGACAGTGTAATGCACACCGGAAGGCACTTCTCACCATAGTGGCCCTTGTCAGAACATCATACATACCGAGTCACGGACTTCAAGGACACGATGAGAAGTCTACATTGAAGACTGAGTCAAAGTAGAACATGAGCTCCGGAAAAGGATTTTCAATCATCTATATTAACACACTGAAAGGTTCTGTTTAGATTCAAGCAAAGAAATATAATATTTAGCTAGTTTGCTCAGGATCTAAAAACCGCAACAAAAATAGAAACAAATCAAGTGGCCTCACTGTGTATCATTTAACATCGAGCAAAACTATCCTGGTGTATTTTTAATGGACCATGAGTTTAAATATTAACTGTTTAATTTAAACAGAGATTTTGGCTTTTAATATAGCAGCTTTATTGGATGATTTATGTAGACTGTACGTAAGCTTTTTAAAGTAACTATAACATCACAATCTGTAAATTGTATGGTTTTACTAAAGACACTATCTGAAGTAATTCACAGTCCCCATTCTTCAGATAGTCATTGAGTTATTTTATGATCAAAATTTAACATTTAATAGTAAGTGCTGATTTTAGGAGGATTAGATCAAATAAAGCCACTCTGCTGTATAACACCGGTTTAAGAGGTCGTACTACAACACGGTTGATGAGGCCAATCAAAATGGGTTCATATGGTTACTTGGTATTTCTTTCAGACCTGACTGCGTAGTAAGAACCTTTGAATTTAATGTTAGTTGTTCAGCACAGTGGTGACTAATCTGTGTAAGACAATCCAGTTCACCCGGTATGACTAGGACAAAGTGGGCGGCAACTCCATTGCTATCCCCTTTGACCTAATCGCTTAAACTGTGTAAAATAAGTGTGGCGGCACTTTTCCCCTATTTGCTACTGGGACATATAACTACACCATACAGTGGAAAAGCAAGCTCTCTGCTTTACAGTCAGCTCAGAAAACAAATAAGGTTTTGGCCTCAGTAGCTTTTGTGCCCAGTGCACATTTCTAGCCTGGCTATGCCGTGGGGTGGTTAGTGCAGCACCAAGCTGAGGTGAGGGGCCCGGGGCATCAGTCTGCTCAGCCCTGCAAGCATCCTTGGAGTGCAGGGCTTGACCATCTCTGCCGCTGTCTGCGGGACACCTCCTCTGGGACTCACCTGTAGTTTTTGTACAGTCATGGGTTAGAACCAGTTAAACTTACTTGTCCTAGCGATAGCAACTGCTAAATTTAGTACTTGGGACTTCAGAGGAGCCGTAAGTCATTAGAAATATTTGGAAAATGTAGTGAAGCTATAGATGTCTCATGCCATTTGCCCTAGGGCATCCTACTGGTGCCAGTCCAGAAGACTGCAAGTCCATAGGGAATGTGTGACATTTCTGCCAGCCTCATATAGATGTCTCAGATACTCCAAGGCATCACAAAGGGCAACAGACACCTACATGTAGGAAACTGAGTCCTGTGTTACCTGTCCCATTCCATGGGACTCTCATGAACTTCGCAAACTACGTAGTTTGTCCAGAAAGGTATCTCCCTTAAAATATTTCAGTGCGATTGTCACAACCAGTGTCATTTTTGGAGTTTATATTTTCAGGGGGAAGTCAGATAAAAGCACAGCGTAGGGAAATATGTCAGTGGATACTTGCATGTAGTTCAGGTTTATGTAACCCGGAGTTTCATACACAGACACAAGCCAGCATTTGACCGCTGTTACTGCTATAATGGTCAGATCATGACTTCTCTTTTTTTACTTTCTTCTTTATTTTTTAATGTTGACGTTAAAAAATAGGATCTTTAATCAATAGATGTCTCTAATGTTTCTGCCATGACAAAATGGTGCTCTCATTTTTCATTAATTGGTCTTTTCCTACTCTTTTCTGCAAACGTCAAAAGATCAACCGAGGCACACGTTGGGATTTCAGCTGTGCAAACATAAACTATGTCAGCGCTCTAGCTTACCCTTTTCATAGCTGCAACGAGCGGTTTAAAGTGTACGGTCCAGGGATTTGTTAGTGAGAAACGTGCCGGCTAACCTCACGAGTGAGGGTGGTTGCTTCCTTTCGCGATAAAGCTCCGGTCCTAATAGTGGAGGTATCAGAAGCACAGCCAACAGAGGCAGCTCCGTTGCGCGGCAGTACCGCAAACCCACACTGGGACTCCCCTTTGCTTCAGCCCTGTATGAGCCTGTCCTTCCTCAGCAGATCCGTGTAACTGAGAGGGAAAGGGCAGTCCACCGTTTTGGGAAATACTGTCTCAGAGTGTCTGCAGGGTCAGATGGGAAACAAAGGCATTTGGGTAGCAAAGTCAAGATTTTGTTCCTTATCCCCTGTGTGAAGACCAGGGTATTCTTTGTTTCACTTTTTTAAATGGAAGCAGAATTTCTGTTCCCTGTGCTGAAATGAATGTTACCTTTTCCCCAATAGTTTTTCTCTTCTTTTGCATTATTTGTGCACCTCTTGAGTTTCCCATGAGAGCATTCTTTGTAGTAAAGATTCAGAGGCATTGTTAGAAAATTTCTCTCGAAAATGAGTTATCAGTTTACTAAGGTAGATCCTTGAAAGCTGAAAACCAGTGCATTAAAGCCAATTTCCAGCTGTTACAAAAGACATTTACCTAAAAATCCTTTACACATTTTGAAGAGATGCAGCACATTCTCGGACTGGCTGAAAATCTAACATTTTAGAAATACAGAGATCAATGAAGGAAAAGCACAAGGTCGTTTATATTTTCCGTGATGAAAATGAGGCCAAATTCATGACCAGCATAATCAGGTTCAGGCCCACTGACTTTAGCAGACCTCACTTATGCCAAGTGTCAGGCTGGCTCATTGAAAATAATACCGTGGTCCCCCTTTGATCTATGTTGCTGCTAACAAAACCTGCGCATGTATAGAAAGGTCATGCTCAAATTCTCTATAGATACCAGACACCTCTACCACCTCAGTCAAACTACTCGCCGGACTAGGTAGTAATGGTAAGCATTTACAAGCTCGGGATGCTAGTCTCAAACAATATGGAGATATGGAGATCTACATAATATGTTGCCCGTGGAATTTTGTGGGTTTTGTGTTGGTTTGTTGGGGATTTAAAAAAAAAAAAAAAAACAACAAACTAAAATACAAATAACATTGCTGAATGGATTTTCCTTTTTTTCAATTACTTACACAGCACTGTGCAGTAGCGATTTATACATAACCCACTTCAGAAGACACCATACCTAAATGGGTATTTCTTATTCAGACAGCATTGTTGCTAGAATGAGAGCTTTTTCTGAAAAAGAACTGCTAAATCTGGACTTCACTTACCCAGTCAGAAGAAAAAAAGCCTGTGCAGTGTAAAAATATGAGGACAATAATATTTCCTAATCACACTCTCAGGTCGGAAATTATTTTGCTATCCTAACCCCCTGGAACACTATTATCTTTTTAGAAGTCTCTCGTAAAATTAGCAATGGCAAGAACATTTTGAGTCTGAATAGCATGCCTATGTGAGAGTCTGAAACCATGCGGTTTCTAGCATCTGGGGGTGAAGTCTCGCTGTTCAGCAAGCTGCTCTGGATAGCACGGATACCTCTGGCAGCAAGCTGGAAACACCTATACAGAAGTGCCGACTGAATTAAGTGGTTTATTTGGTTTAATTGTATTTTTCTAACCATGATGTTTCATTTAAAATCTCTGTCTTTAACACGCAGACACATAAACAGATACGTGTTCTTTCATGAAATCACTGCTAATCTTTTTGACATCAAATCCACATGTCTGACCAAAATGATCAGAGATTGGTTTTGTGGTCCTCACAGCAGTAAGCAACATGTGGACATATATATATATGCATGTATGACTCTTTTAATATGGATTTCAAAACATGTCTTTGATTTTGTGTTTGGTACAAGCTTCTGTCTGATATTTCGTGAACTTTTTCGCAGCTGTGCCAAGAAGCTTGGCAGAGCAGGGTGCTGGTGGTCCACAGCCGAGCTGCTGGTGTGCGCGTCCAGCTCAGCGAGCCGTCTGAGGACGGTGTCCTTTGTTTTGCTGCTGGGGGTTCAGCTGGGAGAAGCCCCACATCCAGCGCTGGCTGTGCTTGAGGGTGCCATGCTTAGCTCCCAACAGAGGCGTGCTGGGAGGGCAGCATCCCTCGTCCCATGACTCCCGGGAGCACGGGTCCATGGCGGTGCCCTGTGAGCTGTTGTGTGTCTCGTGTAAGGGACTGTGCTCAGGAGGTTTTGCTGAGAGCTTTAAGCTCACATCTTCACGTGGTTCAGACATTATGGTCTCCAAAGTGAGATCTTTAGTGCTGTGCTCTACTAAACTTTTCCCTTGTGTGTAACGGCTTGTGGATGGAGGAAGACGGAGGAGGGGAAGGTGACAGGGAAAACCAAGGGTTTGATTGGCATGCAGTGATTTTGGACTAGCGGGAAGCAGGCGCCTCTGCTCTCCAGCCCCCACATACTTCTCAGTCAATGTGTGTTGAGAGGGGAAAGAAGCCAATATTGTTCCCTCTAAAATTAATTCCCAGTTAGCCAGTTACTCCTGGTTTTTAGCTCAGAGCACACTGTAATTGCATTTTTCATTTCAGTAATTATAGAGGATATTAAAGTGGATAGACAGTTGTAGCAATCTGGCTCTTTAGACATATCCACTTGTCCAAGATCAAATGGCTACAGCATATTTAGGGTTACAGTCTCCTTCTTTTCCTTCTTGTTCTCTACTGCAGTGGATTTTTTTTTTCGGCGTTACCATGGCAACGCTATATCTGGCTGCCAGCTCTGTCGTAAGTTATTGAACTGAGACTGGCTTTTGGTTTAGCAGATAATTAGGTTCTGTCTCACAGGTTCATTTTCCTGTGACTGGGATGTGAATATGACCTACAGCTGGCCTCAATTTCAGTGTCACAGACAAAACTTTAACCCTTCCCAGTCTCGCCACTACTGTACCCGCTGCGGCGGTGGATGGAGGCGATTGCAAACGTTTTCCCCAGGGGTGCTGGACACAGCACACCCTCCCGAGTCCTCGGGGCGCGTTGCCCGGGCTGTGCTGGTCCCCAGCGAGGAGGGAGACAGCCCGGCTTGCGCTGGCTCGCGCGCGGGGCGGGCGGGGGACAGGGTATCGCCAGCACCAGATGAATATTGATTGTCTGGTATGTAGATTTGTCGGAAAGGTAAGTTCACTGCTTGATTAGTGACCCCTTAAATAATAGAAATGCAAAGGGCGGTGGCAGGCACTCTTTGCTCGACTCAGGAACATGAAATATTTACGAGAGGTCCGTCTTAGCGCACAGGGCCCCCATCTTCGGCTGGTACCCGTGGCGAGGCAGCAGAGCTGCGGGGAGTCGCTGCTTCATTTCCACACAGAACTCCCTGATTTTCCTTTTCCCCTCTGGGAGAAGGGGGGGTCCAGCCCGGGGGGGTGCTAGGCACCTGCCACTGGAGCCCCTCGGCCCCCGGCCCCCCGGCCCTGGGGCGGGCGCAGGCAGCACAGACCCTCACCAGACGGAGCCTCCAGCTCGAATAATAAGGCCTGAGAGGGAGGACGCTCCACCATTTTCTTCAGCACAGTTCTCAAACCTGCTCTTTTCCAGTATTTGTGTGCAATGTAACACTGTCTTACAGTTTTAGCCATTTCAAACCAGGGCACATACCCCTCTTCTGTCTATGGAAAAACCTGCAATAAGATACGGATCGAAGGGAAATTCCACGAGATTTCGCTAGCAGATATTTCCTGAGTTTGTCCGTGGGATACGGGAGGTTTTTCCTACCCTGAAAAGAGCAAGGGAGGTTTCTCTCCCAAAGCCGGCATCTCCCAGAGGGTCTTCCAGAGAAGCACAAGACTGTTGGTGTAGGAGTCACGTATCTGTTTCTCTGGGACTACAGCTTCTCGCTGACTATCTGGCAGCGCACACCACCGTGCTGCTGGGACTCACCCCATCTGCGTTTCCTATTGACACTCTTCTTTCTGGGGAATCTCACAATAAAAAAATAAAAAAAAAAAGAAAGAGTTTAGCTGCAAAAATTGATGGGCTTCCACTGTTATCCATCACAGGGCTCTCACATCCAGGGTATTCTCTGTGCGTGCTATGGACGTGTGGATGGACACGCTGGCAGGGTGGACGCTTTTCCTCAGCTTCCCTTCCCCCTCCCCACCAAATTATTTGTGGCGATGTCTCTTGATTGGAAGGTCAAAGTGTTCAGACGGGGCATCCGTCTTGGCTGTATGGAACGCGTCCTTCTGAGCTAATCTCCCTGCCTGCGTTTGTTGATAAAACATAGTACGTTTAAAACCTGCCTGTTACACAGGACAAAGCAAATGGCATTTCATAGACCACAGACAGTGACTTCTCATCGCAGATAACACCGAAAGCTGCAGATTTAGCATATATGTATAACCAAAATGATCAAAAAAGGCCCTCGAGGTATTTCTTGATTAGCATATTTAGTGTGGATTAGACCTCCTCCCAACGATAACGTAAAAGTTTTGCTGAAGGGTTAAACTCAGAGTGGGAGTGGGCTGGAGGGAAAGGTCCCCCCTGAATTACAGAAGAGAGATGTGAAACTCGGTGTGCCAGTTGGCTGATAAATTATCCAACTGCTGGGTGTTAATGAACATTGCCATGTCTGGGACCCCGCAGCTCTGAGCTGGGAAGCTGGCTGATGCCACATCAGCGGCATGTTACAACACATCAGTGGTATATTACTTTTTTAAAAAAAGAAGTAAACTTACCACCAAGCCATTGTAAGGGAACATTTTCCATTATAAATATCATCACTGAAAATTTATTTCTTTGTATAAACAATTTTTATTATTTTTTAGGGTTTTTTTCCTTTTTTTTTTGTGCAGATTTTATAACCAAAAAACGGACCAAGTAGTTTCAGTTTTTGTTTAGAGTTGGTTTCAGTGTCTGGCCCTCATATCTTGGCATAGTCCTGTAATGTTTCATCTGTGATCAGAGTTTAAAGCCAAATGAAACACTGTTTTCATTGGAACCATTAGAGAAATCAGGCAAATATTGCCAGTGGGATTAAGTTTTATAAAATATAGATAAGAAATCTGAATGTTTGGCCTAGAGCAACCTGACCTTGTCCCAACAACATTTGCAAATGAGGGCATGCAAACCAGCTCACAAGGGGGAAGGGATGGGGAGGGAGGAAAAAAAAGGGAAAAAAAAACCCACAGGAAGATTGCATTGTTGCCGTTTCATGATTTCCAGCTTGAGCAGCTTGAATTCTTAAACCAAGGACCCTTATTGTAGATAATTAAGCCCTCTACCCACCACAATATATAGTGTTTACCACAACTGGCAGCAAATTAGCCTCTTCCAGAGGATGCAAAGCTGTTAAGTCCTTCTGAGTTCCCGAAGTATTTCCAAAGCTGATGCTCTCTAATGTGAAAGACAAAGACTTGCAGGATCTTGCCTACTCTCAGCTGCTGAGACCAACACACTTACTTCTGTTTATTCCCAGAACAATTGCTAAAAATCGAACAACAGAAGAAGCTCAAGCTAGGAGTAAATTACAGCCCTTCTTGCAATATGAGACTTCCTTTGCTGTTTAAAATGTCTTTTCCCCACTTTACATCATTTCTACAAAAGAAAAAAATAAATGGAAAAACAAAACAAAAACAAAAACCACCCCAACTTCTATTTTGTGACATTCCTGCGAATGTTTGGTTTTGCTGATAAAGGATTTCAGGACAATGTGGCTGGAAATGGTGTGAGTCTTTGCACCTTCAAAATTTATACATCCTCATTAAATGTTCTTTACTACTCTCTGACAGAACCTGCCTCTACATATTGCCTCTGTGGTGGATGTTGGCTGCTAAACTTAGTTACATGGAATCATGTATGAGTTATGTACCTTGAATGGGCTGTGAGAATACTTCCTCAAGTACGCCTCATCCTTTTGATTTCTTATCACTTTTTATCCTGATGAGGTACTTTGAATAGCACTTCAAGGGGAGCAAAAATAAGTCCCTTAATTTAAATATTTCATTGTGACAGCAAATTCAAAAGTGCTTCAGATACTTGGATCCATTCCTCAGATCCATAACAGACTAACAAGAGTACAAAATATGCTGCTTTAAAATCAAAAACTACTTCTTTTTTTTCCTTTGGTTCTTCAAATTTTAAACTAGCTTTTTTTTTTCTTCTTAGATTATCAGGCAAATGGAATAAACTAGTATCATAGAATTAAAGAAAACTCTTCTGAAACTAATGGTCAAGCATGATGTAATTCATAAATTGACATGAATAAGGAAAAAGATATTGTTACTGCACCTAGTAGGATTGAATTACAACATATACCAAGAATGAAAGTAGGAGTGTGATCTTTAAAGACTGAACTTTATATTCATAATATAACTTAAAAAACTAGCTACAGTTCAAATTTTTTCTAAAGAAAAATGATTCTTTTTTCCAAAATCAAAGTGTTGTTTCCATTCAATTGTTAATAATATGCCATAGTAGGATCCATGAGATGATGCATCAGCAAAACAAACTGCAGCCTGTTATCCATGTAATGAAGGATGGTATTTTTCAACTTTCATTTTTTTAGGTTTTCTGAAACCCCTTTTTTATTAAACACAAAATCTGCATAAATAAGACATCCTTTTGTTTCAGCTCTGCAGAATGAAAGTGATTTTTCATTGTAAAAGAAACAAAATGGTGATAAAAGCTCCAACAAAACTAATGATAAAATTTGAAGTATCTGCTTCCAACCCAAACTGATCTTTGACCCAGAGAGCACTGCTATCTCCCGCCTACACGCTGGTGGGTCATGTAGCTTTACTTCTTTGGCACTCTCAAGCCCGGGAAGACCATGGCTGCTCCCAGGGATGGACCTGGGCAGGGGCATCACTCAGAGGAAGGGGAAACGGGTGCTTCCCAACGGCAATAATCTTGTGTGCTGAGTTCAGGCCAGCATCAGCACTCCAGAGTCGGTAAGGCTGAGTGATGCTCACCTTTGCAGTCGCCTTTCTAGTTGGCACAAACATCTTTGGATCTCCTGGATGCTTGTTTTGGGTTTGGACAAATGTCACCCTGGAAGTCTTCTGGGGTAGATACAGCAGCTCGAACAATGAGTTTTCTCAGACACTGTAGCAGAGCTTTGACAGTCACACTCGGCCAGGGTGGCACTTCATCTGAGCAAGGAGGTTCTTTTTAATCTCTAAAATGTGCCTTTTTTAAAAAAAGCGTGATGGAAGAACTCACTTATTTATTAAACAGTGAATTGCAGGCTGTATGGTTGCCACCTTAATCACTCATATCTAATCATTCTTACTAGCTCCATGGGTGTGACCTTTTCTGAAATAATTTCCATGCAGTAATAGCAATAAGATACTTTAGGCAGTGCATTTCTGGGAATCACTGCACTTCTCAGGTGACTGAAGTCACTCATTCTTTGTCCTCATGCTTCACAACACATCTGAGGCATGAAATTATTTCCTTCCAATGTGATGCCTTCTCCTACTCTTATTGCTTAAATGATTTTTAAGGATTAGTGTGTTAAAAGCATTGTGAGAAATTCAGGAAAAAATAGAGAAGATAATATTTTGCATTAAAGTTATCAACCTGATCCACATTTCAGTAATTTTATTCTAATCATGAGAGTCTGGATCTAATATACATCCATGGTATGTGCTAACAAAAATATGGAGGGCACAGTATCTTTCTTGGCAGTGTGCTGTAAATAGAAATTGTGTCGTATATATAGCAGAAACTACCAGAATTGATGAGGTTTTGTATTTACAAGAATAAGTAGAAATGGGTTTCTCTGTCCATTGATGGGTATTGCCAGCTGTCTCCTGTATGCAGGTACCATTCTTTGTTCCCAGAATTTTATGCATTCGGCTCTGATTTCTCTCTAAATCGTTTCACCATATCTTGATTGATTTGTAGACAGAATACAAATTCTCTTGAGACAAATGTATCATTACCATTTTAAATTGTAATCTTTTTCAGAAAATGTTGTTGGGTTTTTTTGCCATTAACATTTGAGAACAAAAGGCTGAAGTTTTAACATTTGTTGCAGTACCGACAAGCTACAATAGCCACCCTTGGGGTTTTTTCCCATATTAGCATCTAGTTGCAATATGAGGAAACTGCATTTGTTTCATGTTCTTTACAAAACAGTGTGCACACAATCACGGACACATAGCTTCTTTGCATTTATTTTACTGTAAGCAAGGACTGTAAAAGGCCAGCATGCATTTTAGCTAGAGGACTAGACCCTTCTTTGGGGGTCCAAAATCTCTCTAAGGCCAATGTTTGGAAAATGGTGTATTTTACCAAGTCACCACTTAGTAAAGTCCTTACTTACACAGCTCTGGTGAGCGCTGCTCTCAAGCTTAAAGTCATATGCATATCTGCCTGCTCTGATGAATAAAAATTTTGGCTGCTTCCATTTCTGCCTCAGTGACAAACTTCATATATTACAAGCAAATGCTAGAGTTATTAATAAAAATAAAAGATCTCTTTGATACCCAAGGCTGCATCACCAACCCAACTGTTTCTCGGTTTGAAATCAGGTATATATGTAATCAAATATTTATCAGTAATACCTTACAGCATCAAATACAGCAAAAATGATTTTGTGCTCTCATACAATCCATCATTCTTATACACATAGCAAATACCATGTGACTGGTAATATAGAATATATGATGTATATAGGGTCTGTTTAAAAAGTAATTTTTCCTAAAAATATATGTTGTTCCTCTCTATTTATTCTCTTCTCTTTCCTGCTGGACCCAGTCTCAAAACACTTTCAGATACCAGGTAAAATGGCAAAAATGAGGTGAGAAAACATGATTGCTTTTCTGTTTCACTAAGTAACTGCCTTCATTAAAATTAAGATTCGTCTCCCCTCCTTATTTGATGAGATGTGTAAATCTTTATGTCTTGTATTTTATCTATCTTGTATACGTAAGACACGATCACTGATCTGCTAATGGCATTTTTCCTCACAAGAGGGATGAAAAATATAATCCTCAACATCAGCAAACTGGTCTCTTGCTTCTCACAGGTGAGAGAGCGCATCCCAGAAAAGGCAAGCTAACACAGGTTATATGCGCAGGGAGTTTTACACATATGCTGTCTTACGCAGACAGCATGATAATAATTTCTTGCAGAATAAAGTCTTTAATTAAGGAAAAGGAGAATTGTCAAAGTTCTTTTAAGTTTGGCCTCCAAGTTATTGCATCGGATTCCTTTTTGGGTGTCTCACTGAAAATTTCATGATGGCTTGTTTGAGACAACTGCTGGTGTCAGTTCTGCTCCCAGTGGGCAAATACGTTGCCTTTTACCAATACTGAGGGGACTGGGAAATAAATAGCATACAGGGAACAGGTTCTCGAGAAGCAAGAAAGAGGTAGGGTTCATCCAGGAAGGGCCAGCGTAGTATTTGCAGCATCATTTCCTTCTTGTCTGATTAATTTTTGAACCAATACGTAAGTCATATCTGTAGGTACATGAGGTAGCCTGTTTGTGAATCACAGATTCACTGAATTTCAAGCAAATGGTACTGCTGTGTCTTTTCAGAAATGTTCATCTTTTTTAATGCACTGGTTTTGAAAAGTAATCCATCCTGCTTATGGTTCAGAAAGGGAATGGAGCTTTTACCAGAAAATATTCTTCATCTGATGTGCTCAGCCTGAATGTTGGGAACAGATAGTAATGAGAAACTTCACAAGCTCTCCGGTCCCATCCTGCTGACCTGAATGGTTTAGATAGCTTGTAAAGGACTTTCATCTGCTTAGGTCCAAGCTGAACGGCAATTCTAAACACTGTGAATCCAAATTCTGTGCCTCTTACTGCTCTGAACGTCCATTGTATTTAATATGCTGTGGGTTGCAATGTTACGAAATGAATGCAATCACATATAGCTAAGTGGTGGTTTCTGTACTCACCTGGGAGAGGTTTGGGAGAGATATACATGTGTTTCACATCTGCTGGTTTCTGGAATTTTGATGCAGTGGTCTTTGGCTTGTTCTTTGCCCATTCATATTGTACCTATTTAAGCTCCAGATGTGAACAAGAAAAATTAATTTCTTCCTATCCCATCTTTTAATATTGTCAGATGAATGTGAATCTCAGCTCTCTGGAATATATTATATAGAATTTTCCTTTTGTTTAGTGATCATTAATACTTCTATAGCTGTGAACGTATGCATATTTTTATTTTAGGCTTTTCACAGTACATTACATCTCCTGGGACGTGAATTTTCTGCATGTCATTTTATAATCAATAACTGTTGTTATTTACATTTCCTTTCTGGCCATTTTTGTATAATATGATATCCTTTTTATTATTCCTAGCTGGAAAATACCAGCATAATTTTATTTGGAAGAACTGACATTTTGATAGAAAAAAAAAATACTTAGTTAAGTATTTTTAAATTATTCTTGGTTTGTTTTTTCTTTTCTTCGTAATACCAGATATCACCTTTGATTAATAACAATCATATATCGGCTTTGTTCCTCTTATCTGGGTGTCAGCAGTAATTGGAATCCATATCCATATCCTACCTTGCAATCATGCTGCAAAAGGCCAATAAATTCCCGCTGAGTGTGTTACTTGTTAAATTTAGTGCATTACATTCAGGGTAATGAATAAAAGCAGTGGGCCGTTACTGTCTGGTTGGCAGAGGAGGAGTAAGAACAGCCAGACTCCCCTGAGGCCCCGAGCAGGCTTAAAACTGTGACAGGCAGAATCAAGGGACTCCCTAAGCATCACAGTTCAGTTTGTCTCCCTTAATTTCCTCTTCTGCAAAGATTTTAGAGGAAATGGAGGGAGGTGAGGTAATCTTCGACAGAAATACGAAATTCACTGTGCCTGTATACCACTACTCCCTCGTGCAGATTCTCTTCTAGGCAAGTGTGTTTAAAGGTAATATATCTGTGTTAAGCGTTCAGCTGATGACAGGTTTGACTTTGCTTTAAGAGATGCACATATCATATATATGTATATAGTGTAATGTAGTTTTATATATATATATATAAAATATACACATAAATGTATGATTATAACCAACCTGTGTTAACCCTCTGTTGGATTGCTGACTGATAGAAATAAACTCTCAGGCTTCTATTTTGGATGTCTGAATGTTGATTTGGCGGACATAGAAATAGCTGTGTCTCCCTAACTGTGGTGAGAAACAATCTGTACTTCGGTTCTGAATGTGGACCTGGTCAGTTCTTGAATTTCGGTTCCTCCAAGTATGCAAACTTATGGTGTTAAAATGATGAAAATCAGTTAAATAATGTTGTGGAATAACTGAAGTAAAGAGACATAATAGAGTATCGGTGAAAAGATACACAAACCTATTTTGATGAGACTCGTAAGGAGTTTCTTACTCCTCCTGCAACCTCCTTTGGATTTTTCTGTGCCTCTGGACAGAGAGAGCATGTGAGTGCGCTCCCTCATCTTGAAAAAGAGACTGTTTGGGGCCCTTCCCATGCCTATGCAGACACCAAAGTTAGAAGTGAAGAGACCCTTACGTGGCCCATACTTGCCTGTGCCAGAGGGAAGTGGCGTGTCCAGGGAACCCATCAGCCCACCTACAGTTGGAGAGATGCTTTGGAAGCTTCCCCTCTCACCCCCACGCCAGGTCCCTCTTCCTTCGGGAGACCTTGAAAGGGAGTCTAGGATGATCGCATTCAGCCTCAATATTTTCTGGGCCTATGAAACTATGATTTTTGGCAAGATTCGGGCTTTTACCGAAGCTGCACTCCTTTCAGGGGCACCTGTCAGGGTCAAAAAATCTCAGCAAATCTCCTGAACTGGAAATACTGAGTAGCAAATTAATTATGCAGACATGTATCATGTAGATCCCAAGTAACTACATGTTTTATTTTCAAGTGAACTAAAATCCAACAAATGGAACAAAATTATGGGGGAGATCTTATCTCTGCCGCAGTCAGAGGCAAAGATTTTACTTCTTCAGGATATTGCCAGTGTGGAGTTGCTTTATTGAGTCCTGAAGTAGTACATTTTCTTTTGAAGTAAAGAAAAAGTCTCCCTCCTATCCTTCAAGAGCAGGGGCAGATTTTCAAACTTACAGGGGAAGCATAGGCTCTTTGGACTAAATCCACCACAGGATTCAGGTTATCTAGCTCTTCGAACTGTTCCTGGAAATATCTAGAGTTAGAATTCAGATCTTCAAATCATCCATTAAATTGATGTCTAGCCTCAAAGTACTGGAAGATTGTATGCACTTGCATTTTCATCAGTGAAGCTGTTTATATGACTACAGCTCTGCTTCTGAACATGTCTTGACTGTGTTGAACAGGTAGCTGACTCGGCCAACTTTGGGAACCACAAAGTGGGTGTTCTTGTATCTGTATCCCTTGCAAACACTGTTTTGATATGCACAACACACCTGAGTAAGGAGACTTCTGCAAAACACCAGCAGAAGGTGAGGTGGTAGGGAAACATCAGGCTCATCGTGTCTGTGTATAATGCTCTGATGGTCCTCCACAAATGCTCTGGAAGAGCATGGGGCTTCAGGCAACATGGCAGGAAACTCCTAGCAAATCTGCAGCCAGTGGAGATGCATGGGTAAATGTCACCTGCTTCTATTTCTATTTTAATAAGAAGAAAACCTCATGGAAGAAGATAAACCATGCAGGCCTTCAGCCTCCCTATCATCATGCAAGAGGCATTGGAGTGTTCTTTTCTTTAGGGTTTTGAGGAGTCTAGGTTTAAAGTCAGATTCATTTGTTTTATAAAATGACAGATATGGGATAGCTGTACTCTGGGATTGGACTGTATATTCAATTCAGGAAGTACCCGTGTTTGACAGTTCTAAACTAGGAAAGGCCTCTGTCATAAGAGGGAAGAACAAGATTCTTATAGTACAAGGTACTGCATCAGCCTAGGTTGATAGACCTTAAACCTTTCCCAATATGAAAAGCAGTATTTTGTTTTAGAAAAAGGCAATGTTTTGATATGAGTGATCTCATACAAAATGATATATTTGGTGTAATCTGATGTTTTAAATAAGAACGTGGCTCATCCTGCTGCTAGGAAAATCTCTTTCCTGAAAAAGCGCTGTTTATTATCCTAACTTTACAACTGGTTCTGTCTGGCAATAACATTAAAACTTCAAATGACAAATCAACATTTCTAAAACACAAACGCACGTGCATATTCGTATGGAGCATACACATAGAGAGAGGTTTTAAGATCAGTTCTTTAGGACGGTAGTTCTGGCTTCTGATGTGGTCTTGTGGGAAGTCTCCGAAGTAGTTTACATTTCATTAGGGAATTCAAACAGGTCCTCAATTCTCTCCTTGTTGAACTGGAATACACTGCAGATGAGCCCAGGTCCTCCAAAGAAATCCTTCTGACTCCTCACAGAAAGGAGGCTAGGAATATCTGCTAAATTCTGAATATCTCCACATGTCTGGAGAGCTCCAGTCCCTGATCTCAGGTCAGGCAGTGGTTTTGCTCTGTGCCAAGCATTGACATTTGTTGTTGACGGAATTTTATTTCACCTTCTCATGTTCAACATTCCTTTGAGCTGGAACATTTAGTTTAAGGCTGTCTGGGTGCCATGGATAGAATCATCTTTAATCTTCTTACCATCAGAAATTCTGCAGGAGCAGATCCAGGTGCAATTGTTGTTGACTGGCTAGAAGTGTTTTATATCAACCCATTAATTTTTGCAGAAGGCTTGTGGTTTTTGTTGTTTTTTTTTTAAACTGTGCTATTTCATGCACTTCTCATCTCTACCTTTTTTCCATTGCTCTGGGGGCAAAATTAAATATGACAACAATGTTGAATGTAAAAGCTCTATGTAAATATGTTGATTGTTTTAAAGACCCATTATCTGACATGAGGACTTCATGTTTCTCAAGTATTTACTTTACTTTCTGGACAATGTGTGCCAGTGAGGTCTATATAAGCAGAGCCAAACCAATATATCTGGAGAAGTAATCAGCCACAGTACTGTATTTGTGTCCTTTCCAAAAAAACAAGTCTGTTGCTTCTACTGCCAAGATCTGGCAGGTAGCTTTGAGGAGATTAATGGCCCTGGTGATTGTTGTTATTGGTGCCTTTTTTCCCCTTCCTACCCCTAAACTATTACATTCCAAACGCTTATTTACTGAATAGCCTGAATGTACTGAAAGAGGCAGATTAGCATACGGGATGTTGTGATCTGACCATGTATTTGTTTATAACTTAATTCTTCAAGGCACTGGGGGAACATAGTCCTCCAAAGCACTCGAGGGATCAAAATCAGCAGTCTGTCTGTCATATGAAGGTTATTTCAGTCCTGCCAATATGGTAAGGTATTTGCTGGAAGCTGACTCACTCGCCACTGATGAAGGTGGAGTTGAAGTTACTGGCAAGTCTCATGTGTTAGTTCTTCATCTCTAACTTGCTTTGATCAACTAACATTGCTGCCAGGATGAGGTCAGATTGTTCTTATCATCAACTTTTTTCTTAATTTGGTGGTTGGTTACCAACTCTATTCTAAATACTCTGGAGTATTTTCTCCTATGAAAACTTTTGTGTGATAGGGTCATAGTGTGGGGAAAAAAAATAGATGAAGTCATATTATTTGGATCCTAGTTGAAAAAATATCCAGTGGCCTATGTTCTGTTTCTTGTTAAAAACTAAGATGAACAAATATGCACTGAACCAGTAAATAGGTCTGTGCAAGTACTAGGAGTTCCTCTCCTATTTCAGCATAATTTTTTGTATGGCTTCTTGGTGTGGTGGAAAATGTCTTTGGTCTTCTGGAAGCTTTTGTGTAAGCATATTTCCTAGGCCACATGAAGATGCGTCTGGGGTTACTGGCTGAATAGTTTAAAGAATAGTTTACCAAAACAGGTGGAGATACACTCTCTGTGGGTTTTTTTAAATTAATGCATTTCTCTGGGGGCTTTTCTTTTCCACCAAACTTTACATATTCAAATCATCAAATGACAGACGTCAGAACTTCAGTTATTTGTTCCCAAAGCACGGTATCTTACCCAAGGATCTTCTTCAAACATTTGTCTTGAAATTCACGCAAAACTAGTAATGACTTTTGTTTTATTATTATTTCTGAATCTGGCAGAATTGTCTATTTTCTTATTATTTACTCTATATCAGGGCCCTGAGTAGGTGTTAAGGGCACTGACCAGCCCCACCTGAGGCCCTCATCTGTGGACCCACCAGTTATATATAAGCTCATGCCCTTACTGTGGGTGACTTTCTTGCAGTCTGGAGGACTTGTTTTTGGTACTGAGTTTTGGTCCAGCAAAAGGATTCTATGAGAAGCATCACCTTCCACGGAGGGTGGTGGGTACAGCTGTGTAAAGGGGGTCTTTAGCAAGGGGAGTTTGCTGACAGCCTGTTCAGAGGTCTTGTCTGCAGAATACTTTTGTTTCAAAGAACTCATTTGCAGAAAAAAAAAGTTGTTTTCTCTGTAGGTGCTTTTGTTAAGGTCTGTAGAAGTGCTATGTGTTCTGTTTTTCTTGTATACTAATCTCTGAATCTTCTATTATGGAGAAAAAAGAAAGGAAAATGTCCTCCTATTTTATTTAGTATTTCTTCCCCTTTCTTTTAGTTGAAGTTCAGGACAGTACACAGAATTGGCAGTGGCCTGCTCTATTTTAAATAGCTTGCTTTTTTGTTGCTGACTTATTTTTTCCATTAAATATAAACTTTGAGGTATTTTAGAAGACTAGTAAAAAATTAATTCATTTTGTTTATGAGAATATCTGATAGAAGTCTGGAAATGTAAAACACAAGGGATCAAACAGGGAGTACAAATGAAGAAGGGAGATATTTTAATAACTCAGAGGATTGCTGTTATCTTAGGGTAAGTTAAATTCTCCTTTGACAAATTTAAATACAGTCTAGTGTAGTTATGGACTTGTTGGACCTCACTAAGGAGTCTGGGTTTTGCATGTGAAAATAATATAGGCAAGGGTTAGGAAAGGACTCTCAGTAATGGATACCGATTGTCACAGTCTGCGATGTCAGAAGACATGGAAACCCTCTCCCTAAAGAAGCAATAATTACCCTGGCTGAGTAAACTGGGAAAGGAAAATGTCAAAGAGGAGGCTTGTGAAAACCTATATCTGGAAGAGCATCTCTGAACATTAATGCCGTCTATGGCTGTAGAGGCTGAGCTGCAGAGTTCCGATACAGGTTTTGCTGGAATGGAAAGCTTGAGGTGCTGAATGGCTTCTGGCCAAACAGAGAAAGCACAAATACCATCTTTGGTTACCTATAAAATCATCATCATTGGTGCTACTAATGATTCTTCTTCCAGCTGGTGAGGAAGAGAAAGAACACAGCACAGGAAAATAAGAGCTTGTTGTGGGTTTTTTATGCCTGTCTCAAAAGGAAGAAGGATGTTTTAGCAAGAAGGGGGAAAGAAGTGAACCAGTCCTTCTGAAAAATATAAAGATAGAGTAATAAAAAAGAATGACTAAAAGCTAGGGAAATTCTTTGTGTGAAAGACTCTTGTTAAAAGATGGATTCATCTAAGGCCAGGTCTCATAGTAGGTTTACTTTCAAAGCAGGAAAGTGAGTCCAAAAGGAGGACCAACTGTGACAAAGATTCTTTATTTCCCTTGGGGCATGCCAGGCATTATTTCCACATGTAAGTGAGTGGTATTTTAATTAGTAGGCTGTGTGTGTCAGTAGTGTATCTATCAAAATACTACAAGCAAATGCACATCAGTATGAGCTTAGCTGGAATGTATGCTTACAGTTCATTTATACTATCTATCATTACAATGACAATATGTGTATTTATAATGGAAAATATAATATATCCCTCAAAGATAATTGTATAGAGTGAGTTTGAAGGGTAAGAACAAGGTTAATTTGGGGAGAGAAAGAACAATATAGATATCAAGTTTTGATCTGTGAATCCAAAAGTTTTGTTTATAATAGGAAGTACCATGATAGAGTTGGCTAGACTCGGGACAGCTTTTTGGCTTAATGTTTTTTCTTCTGGCTGAAGAGCTTGCTCAAAGAGGGAAACAGTGTTGAACTGGAAATCAGTCTTGGAACAGGAAGCTTAGAGTTTTTGTGAGAGCTCTATAATCTTTCTTCACAATAGACAAGGAGCTGAGTTATTTGATTACTTGATTGTGAGAAGATTGTTAGTGTGGTTGATTTATATTTACTTCTTAGCTATGAGTGGCCTTGTTGTGGAAATCTATGAGTGAGGCTATGCACCAACTTGAAATGTGGAGATTATGCCTTGAGAAATATCAAAGACATATCAAACACCTGGCAGAAAGAATCGGCCCAACATGATTTTAATATCCTGATACTTTAAATTATGATAACATATGCTCACTATAGATCTGGATAAATAATACTGTAAATTCAAATATTTTCCAGTATTTCTTCCTGATGAAAATATCTAAAGCTATGAGGGATGCTGCTGGTGAAGCCTAGATGATATCTCAAACTTATGTAGTAGTAGTTGTTCACTACCAAAATCCTCATTGCGGCATTGCAAATGTAACCAAAAGCTCTGCTCTGATGTGATGTGCATGAGGGGATGTATTTTGTTTCCAAGGTTATCATGCTATAATCCAGAGACACAAATGATCTGCTGAGCAATTGTTGTACATAGAGATATAATTGCCTGATGATGTAGTGAAGATTTATTCCCGTTGTCCAGATTCTGAAAAGCATTAAAGTAAAACTATATGGAATATGTTCTTCAGGTTCTTGTTAAGATATACATTTCCCCCCAGTACTGAAAGGGGCCTTTAAGAAAGATGGGGACTAACTTTTTAGCAGGCCCTGTTGCAATAGGGGTAATGGTTTTAAACTAAATGAGGGTAGATTTAGACTAGATATAAGGAAGAAATTTTGTATGATGAGGGTGGTGAAACACTGGAACAGGTTGCCCAGAAGTGGTAGATGCCCCTTCCCTAGAAACATTCAAGGTCATGTTGGATGGGGCTCTGAGCAACCTGATCTAGTTGAAGATGTCTCTGTTTATTGCAGGGAGGGTGGACTAGATGACCTTTAAAGGTCCCTTCCAACCCAAATTATTCTACAATTTAATGATTTGGGAGAGTACCCCATTCATGAGACAATATTTTCTTGAAGCTGTCTTGTATACTGTCAGCCTTTGAGGATTCTGCCCCATTAGAAGAGACCATTATGAAAACTATCCATATTAAGAAGAAAGATTCTTCTTAAAGTAACACTTGTGACTCAGTCGGAGGCAGGAAAGATATGTTTGAAACTTTTAGCATCCACAGTGAAGTGAGAAACAACACTTCAGCTGGAACCTACTCAGCTGGTAATGGATTTCAAAGGTAGTTGAGCTGATACAGTCCAGACTACAACAGAATAGTGAGAAATATCAAGAGAATGGTCTTGGACCTGAAGTTTACTGCCAATATACTGCATTGTCAGCAAAAGCAGAATGGGGAGACAAATCTTGAGACAAATTCTTGAGTTAAATAAGAAATGGAGAAGGGTATAACCAGCCATCACATTGGCTTCTCTTCAAAATTGGTTAATAAGTTGATGAAAATAATTGGTAATGAGTGTGTGTGCTTGGTAAGTGAAAGGCAGAGCAGAAGTGAGCATGTCTAAAAGGAGATATAAGCAGGTAGTCACATTGGAGGGGAACAGAAGATATTGGAGAGTTTAACAGAATAAAAGAAGATGAAACTGGGAAAGAACAAAACATTAGAAAGGGACTTCCACTTGCTGACTATTATGGCAAAGCTGAGAGCCGTACTGAAATGTGTAATTCAGAGTATATGCCAATAAAGAAAATTAAGAAAGAATAAATACTAAGGCTCTGGTGAGGATACACAAACCCAGTGCTAGCTTTTTGCATTTGCAGGTGGAACTGCATCTCCCATACAGAGTTGCTTCACATCCCACAGATTAGAACTCCAGCATACCAAATGCCTTATATAGGCCGTAAGCTAGAAGAAGATTTTCCTCTCTGAAGTACATTACAAACACAAATGTGTTGCGTCTGTAATGGGTCTGTCTACATCATCTGCTAGGT
The DNA here is from genome assembly GCA_008711295.1 of Anarhynchus alexandrinus. Taxonomy (NCBI): domain Eukaryota; kingdom Metazoa; phylum Chordata; class Aves; order Charadriiformes; family Charadriidae; genus Anarhynchus; species Anarhynchus alexandrinus. Next base: position 617,424 of record VUYV01000089.1, read on the forward strand.
GCTTAAAGAACACTTTCATTACTGATTTGAACTAGGTGACACTCTAGCAAATGGGAATTACAAATGTTACCACTTAATTATATAACTTTGACAAATTCTTTAGAGGAACACCACCTCTCAGTATGTGTTGGGCACTTCTGAAGTTCACTAGGAAAGCTTCCACTTCAAATTTCAAGCTTTACTTTCGTGTTTCAGCAGCTACTTCACATTTTTGAGAAATGTGAATGGAAGTGGTGGGACAGCATGCTCTGATGGTGTAAATAAAATATAATCAAGTATTTTGGGTAAGTTATATTGAAAGACAGGTCTGTTCAAGGCTCATAAGTAGCCATTTTCTTGTTTCTTCTCTTTCCTCTCCTTTTTTTGTATGTTCTTTCACAAGGAGTCATAAAATATATGTAACAGACTTACTATTGTAGAGACATTTTTTTAATAAATGTTATTCACTTGGTTTCTTGGGAAAAGTTTAATTGTTAAGGGTTAAATTGCTTAAACTGTTCTGCTCTCTTCCATAGGATCACTGTAGCTGTGCTCACTGCTTTCTGTTTCCTGAAATAATAGCCTAACTTCTGTCATCAAGGTCTAGACAAGATCTATGCTCAAGCTTATGGAAAAAATAACCTTAAGAAAAATTACACTAAACTGCATAAATCTTGATTTCAAATTAATATTTGTGGAGGAAGGGAGTATGGTACAACAAAACTTGATGTCACATTTTTTTTCAACCAATGATGCACTTCTCCTTATGTGCTTATTCTGAGCAATTAAAGTTTGCATGGGACAACTGGTGAAATGAAAAAGGAGTTAAAGGCATACCTTACATCTTCATTTTCCTCTATCAGCAGAATAATGAACTCTGAAACTAGTTAGGTTTTCATGTACATTATCTTCGTTCTATAGGATGTTATCTTTTTTTTTTTTTTTAACCACTCCATTTTCTAAAACTTCACTTTCCCCTGCCCAGGGAAAGTAATTTATAAATAACACCTTAGCACTTAAAGAACACTTTTCATCTTTGATGCTGGTAAAGCACATTAAAAAAGGACAGTGAGTGTTATGTCCATCATGTAGGTAGAAGATCAGCAGCAGAAAATGGTTAAATGACTTCCCAGAAAGCCCAAAGAAAAACAGAAGCAGGAGTGGAAGACAACCACCCACAAGTCCAAGGATAGTTTCTGTCCCTTAGTGCTGTAGTTTGGAAAGATAGGAATAAGAAGGGCTACACAACCTCTCCTCCTATGTACGATGTCTTTATATAACATGGGTAAGGTCAGCTCTCATTGCTCTCCCTCTGCTTTGGCTGATACAGTTTCAACTTTTTTAACTATGTGTGGCAAGAGATAACCTTAACATCTTTATAAATTGCTACCTTAAACAGCTTCTACTGATGTTCTTAATAAAAGAAGAATTTGAAAGACCCCTCTGCTGAGTCTTATCTTTGACTGTACCCACAACAGTAGGTAAAGTCTCATCCTAATCTTAATTACCATGGAAGACAGTAAAAACATAGGAAAAACTATTTTACCCAACACTTAATGATTTAAATGAATATTTCATAGAATCACAGAATGGTTTAGGTTGGAAAGGACCTTGAAGATCATCGAGTTCCAACCCCCTTGCTATAGGCAGAGACACCACCCACTAGACCAGGTTGCCCAAGGCCACGTCCAGCCTGGCCTTGAACACCTCCAGGGATGGGGACTCAACAACCTCTCTGGGCAACCTGTTCCAGTGCCTCACCACCCTCAAAGTGAAAAACTTCTTCCTAATGTTC